>JACXGK010009651.1:0-11956 GCA_016801125.1 Novumbra hubbsi
CACACACACACACACACACAACTCCCATTGTAATAGATAGACCAATGGGGGACAAGTCCAACCATATGACACAATAACTTACTGTAATAGCTCTTTAGAACCTGTGTTGAACAGACATAACCTGGTATTGACAATGGAGGCATTTATAGATATGTTTTCATCCTAATTATTGTTAACTATTGTTGTTATGGTTACTAATATATTAGCTAAACCCTAATGTGGTGTCTCTGTAAAACAATTGTTATTTTTAATGGCAAGTCTTGACAAAATCAGCCGGCAATAATTGCTAAATTGCCCGTCTCAAAATGGCATGAGATATTAAGTGGCCTATTGAATCCATGCTGCTGCACAGTATAAATTAATTGCATGACTCTTTTGTGATCTTTAAATCAAGCTCTAAAAAAGTTTAACTCCTAAATATATACTAATTTATTTTACATTGGCCAGCCAAGTCACACGAAACACTTGAATATACAATGCTTTTTTTTTAATCTATGTACAGCAGTGTGTGATAGTTGTGCACAATAACTAGACATCTAAAACAAAAGCAGAAAGCAGAAAAGAAGCAGAAAGAGAAAATATTTGGAACTTACTAAAATGTTCTTGTATTGAGAGTAAAAAATCCATCGACTATGGTTCAGAATATATATGACACCTGTAAAAGAAAACATAGGTATAATTAAATGAACATATTCAGCCTATCAAGCTTAAACTGACATCAAAAATGATTTATTCTCTCAGCTTTAAGCAGACTGATATTGGTACCGACTGTAAAAAAACTAAAAACTAGATAGTGAGATAGAGAGATAGATAGAGAGATAGAGGGAGAGCGATAATAATTTCTACATGATTATGATTTTTCAGGAAACTTGTTGATCTATGGGTCCGATGTCCCAACCCAGCTGAATGCTTGTCTCATCAGAATTTAAAGTGCTGATCAGATGAAATGCTTGGATCAACAACAAGAAACAAGAATTTAACAATTGAAGTCATGAGATTAGAATAAAGAATAAATCAATAACTGTATCCCTAACAACAGTAAAAAAATATATATATATGTTTTAATATTATATATATATATAATATATATATATATATTCAAAGTCTGGACACACCCATTTATGTGAAGGGTACATACATCTGTATTGTCATCAGTGCATATATTTGGGTTTCGAAAGACTTCATCATAGAATAAAATATCGAATATATTTATAAAGAATACAGAATTAGATTTTATCAACTTTTTTTTCGTTGTATCAAGATATGTTTCATCAAAAGAAGTTTATCAGGAAAATATTCCACTTTTGTGAAAATAACATACATGTAATAGAACTTTTTATGAAGGGTTCGATTGCCAATAAATATTCCGTTGCCAGCTATTGTTTGACCGTGCTTATGAAAGGGTCCAAGCTGTAATTTATAGAAATTATCATTTAAAAAAATTTGTAACTAGCATCACGGTCTTTCACGACAGTGCCAGGAAAAAAAAACATGCCTCATATTAATCATTCCTTGGACTGGAGATGCCCCAAATAAATAAAGCAATATCCATTTGCCATTGGTGCCATATTTTGGGTGCGTCGGAGAGCCTACAGCTCACCCAAGGAAGCTGGTGCCCTCCCCAATATACCCACCCACAAATCCTGGCACATCTGCCAGCTTACCAAACTCTTTTAAACGCAGCCAGGCAACGTTATTCGTGCACAACTTCTTCACGCAGAAATTCGCAGCCAATCGTCCGCAAGAAAAGTTAGATTTTCGATGCGAATTGAACTTCGAGATGGGTTTCCGCGAAGCGCAGCTGCCTCCCGTCCCCAGCCATCGCGACTGTCACATTGTGTGACCACGCATGAGTGATTTCAGAAAGTCATCACCGTGGACCGATGCACGCCACGCCCCTGTTCACTCCTAAAACTGATCCCTCAAGTTTCAAATTGGCTACGCGGTCTGAGAGTGCGTGCTATCATCTGGGTGCGTGCTATGAAAGTGTTTTGACCTTTGCTCTAGTACAGGAACTTAAGATGGCAATTTCTGACATACCATGGCCCAGCAAATCATGACATTTTGTGAAAGCATATGTTCTGTTAGTAGGTGAAATCGCTTTTTAACCTCTAAGTGGTACATCTATGAAATCCGAAGTCAGCTTCATGTATGTTTAACGGAAATGTAGGATAACACACTATCACATTTCATAATGCCCATAAAACCCTACTTGCAAATAAACCATCCTAAATAGGTACCTCAAAGTACACGCTACACCAAAGGATGAATTTGGCTCCATTCATTTAAGCAAATTATTTTGCTCTTTTTCTCACTGTTTTAATGATGTTAGAAACCAGTTTCAATTGCTGTACAAACCAGGTAAACACAGATTTGAACTAGGAACAAAACCTTAACTCGTTAAAAATGTTTGGCTTTGACAGTGCACTTTTTCTGATTATTATGACTCCACATACTGTAATTGGCTTGTATTTATTGACTGAGTTTGGAATAAATTATTTCTGATGTATTCTGATATCTTCAACACAATTCACATTGCTTACTTATTATGCCACTTCTTATAGTGACTAAATGTCATAACATCCATCCATCAACATTATGACCACAGACAGGTGAAGTGAATAACACTGATAATCTCCTAAACGTGGCACCTGTCAGTGGGTGGGACATATTAGGCAGCAACTGGCCAATTTGTCTTCAGAGTTGATGTGTTTGAAGCAGGAAAAATGCTTAAGGATCGACAACTGGGTCAGAGCATCTCCAAAACTGCAGCTCTTTTGGGATGTTCCAGACCAGACCAGTCAGGACCATGACCATGCTGACCCGTCCACGGCCGGAAGAGCCTACAATGAGCAGGAGAGCATCAGAACTGGACCACGGAGCGATGGAAGAAGGTGCCCTGGTCTGGGCACGTTCTGGATGAATCATGTTTTGTGTGTGCAGCGCTTTCCTGGAGAACCCAAGGCACCAGGATGTTCTGCTGGAAGACCTTGGGTCCTGCCATTCATGTGGATGTTACTTTGGCACGTACCACTTACCTAAGCATTGTTGACGACTATGTTCACCCATTTATGGAAACTGTATTCCATGATGGCATTGGCCTCTTTCAACAGGATACAAAATGGTTCAGGAATGATTTGAGGACACCATGAGTTCAAGGTGTTGACTTGGCCTCCAAATTCCCCAGATCTCAATCCAACCGAGCATTTGTGGGATGTGCTGGATAAACAAGTCTGATCCATGGAGGGCCAACCTACAGGACTTGAAGGATCTGCTGCTAACGTCTTGGTGCCAGATACCACAGCTCACCTTCAGAAGTCTAGTGGAGTCTATGTCTTGACGGGTCAGATACCACAGCTCACCTTCAGAAGTCTAGTGGAGTCTATGTCGACGGGTCAGGCTGTTTTGGAGGCAATATGAGTACCTACACTATATTAGGCAGGTGGTCATAATGTTATGGCTGATCAAAGTATTTTGTTTTCATATCTCTGCATTACTTAACCATATACATTATTTGTTATGTGTGGTTTTGGGTGGATTATTCTTTTAAGTATTTTTTGGGGAATGATGAGAAGATAAACAGACATTTCTTAAATTAATGTAAGCAATTAATAATTCTACTGGGATGTGGTTATAAAACTCATGCATGTACTTGTATCACCTAGGTATCAAAGGTAGCACCCCAAAACTCGTCCATCATCTCGCACCCTCTCTTGGCTGGACAGAGAAGTTTATCCCAGCAGAGGCCCAGGTTCAAAACAGGATGCAATCCATCATTGTTTCCAGACAACTAACTGTCCAGCTGTGTAAAAGATATAAGTATCAACAGTATCATTTCTTTTATTATTATTTCATATCAAAGTGCAGAAAAAGCAAACATCCTTCAATTTCCCCAAAAACTGGCAGTTAGAAAATCTTGGAAAAAAGTGTATCCATGTTGAGGTTTTCTCCCAAAAGTTCAGAATAAGAAAAAACAATGTATCACAACATGAACACAATCAAAAAGTACCTCTATAAATTTACAATTTATAAAAGACAAATGTGCGTGATGCATCTTATTGGTAGAACAGTCCTTATTCATTGCTACGTCAGACTATAACTACCACAGTAGTATTAAAGTGAAAATGTTTTGGGGGGGAATTAATTAAAAGAGCAGTTCTGAATTTCATGAACAAAGAAGACCTTTCTCCATGTAAGTAGTATATGGATCAGGAGAAATTATAATCCATGGACTGATTTTCTCACCACAGAGTTCAACTCTTGTCTCTAACTACAAATCAATGTTCGTGATGTGAACTGTTGATCGTGACATTTTAACATCAAAAGAGATGGCAAATGGCAATCACATCTCCTATAATGTCCATTGTCGTTAGGCTATGAATCTCTTCAGTCTTGACTACAAACAACGACAAGGCTACATTTTTCTCATTTGCTTAATGCCCAGATGGTCGCCCACGGGGCAATCCAGTTTATGCCAGGTTTCCTCTCTATTTAGTATTCTCAATTGGGCATTCATTAAAGTTCAGGAACAGGCTTCATACGTGTCCGGGAACCCTGCACAGAAGGTTCAACTGCATTAGCTCCTCATACTATTCAACATTGCTAATAACCACCCTCTTGACACAGTGCATTTTAAATTGATTTGAGAATTTGAAGAATATCACACATCGTATTTAGAATGCACACAGCTAGGCCTATTGGATCAGATGACAGAAGCTGAACCAGCGTGACCAAAATCTGTTAAAATCCATTGTAAACCAGAAGGTGGCACTCTAGACCCATGTAATCAACGTTTTACCACCAAGTGGAAAGACGTACAAACACCTCAAATTTAGATCACATTACATCTTTCAGAACTATTACAATCTTTACCCTATGCATCAGTCATGGCAATGGGCCATGTCTGTAATTGGCTGAAGCCAGTCCGCTCAAACGCTTCATCCAGAATGCCAGAATGGTCTTGTGTCATAGTAGCCAAACAGTGACTGAGTCCTACTTCCTGGTTCTTTGTAGTCTAATGGGGACGAACCAAGGCCCTGGGCCGTCTCACACATTCTTGTTACCGGAGGAATCGGCGGCACACAGGGTCTCATTCTTTTTGTTCTGCAACAGAGCCTTGTCCAGAGGCCCATGATCAGACTGACGGTAGGGACGGTTCTTGGACACCCGCTTGGAGCATCTCTGAAGGGCCTTGGCCACAAGGTAGCACAGCTCGGCCACGTTGAGCACCATGCAGATGGCCGAGGAGGACACCATGAAGATGGTGAAGATGGTCTTCTCGGTGGGCCGCGAGATGAAGCAGTCCACCTTGTTGGGGCAGGGCCACTGCTCACACTTCACCAGACGGGGCATCCGGAAGCCGTCGTAGACGAAGTAGAGGGCGTACATGAAGCCCCCCTCGAAGATCAGGCGGAAGAAGAGGCTGCTGGTGTAGGTCCACCACAGAGGCCCGGTGATGGGCAGGCGTTGGTTCTTCAGGGTCTTCAGATGCACCTCCCGGACCCTGTCGTCGCCGCCACAGGGCGTGGTGGTGATGATGTGCTTCTTGTCCCCCCGCTTCCTGTACGCCACGTGCATGGCCACCAGCAGGGCCGGCGTGGACACGAAGATCAGCTGCAGGCACCAGAGGCGGATGTGCGACACGGGGAAGAAGTGGTCGTAGCAGACGTTCTTGCAGCCGGGCTGCTGCGTGTTGCAGGTGAAGTCGGACTGCTCGTCGCCCCAGACGCTCTCTGCCGCCAGCACCAGGATCGTGATGCGGAAGATGAAGAGGACGGACAGCCAGATCTTCCCCAGGCTGGTGGAGTGTTTGTTGACCCCGCCCAGTTGGGTGTACAGAGCCCCCCAACTCATCTTTATGGCAGCTTGGACTCAGGCTACCTGAGGAAGAAAGGCAAAACAGGGTGTGTGAATGAGTTGATGGCAGACAGGAGGAACAGAAACCAGCAAAAAGAACAAAAAGAGAAACCAACAGCAAAGCTCCTAACGACTAAGATTGTGTGAGCCTCAAGCGCTTTAGTCATTTACACAATAGGGTGGTTTTCCTCGCTAAAACATTCTGAATCCAACTACAAGAAATACATACAGCAATTCCCTAACCCTATCCATAGTAAACAGAGTGACAGAGAGAAAGTAGCATAAAAAGCCAATCAAAATGACAATGCCTTTGAACGTAAGTAAATGATCAATAACCCTCAGCCAATTTCCTTCATCTACAACCCTGCTTTCCAAAAAGTTGGGACGCGGCGTAAAATGGAAATATAAACAGGATGCATATAATTGTAATCCTACACTGCTAAAAAACCCACAAGGGAACATATAATCATACCTGTATAACGCCAAGTCAATTGAACTTCAGGTATGTACATCTGTCCAGTAAGGAAGCAAAAGTAATTGTGAATCAATGTCATCTGTTTTGGTGCAAATGAAAGTGACAACTGGGACCTAACATCCTCTATTGGGACCTGTGCTCACAGCCCAGCACCATGTAGCTCAATTGTCCTTTGCCAGGGAACACCAGAATTGGCAGGTCCTGGGTGACATTGACTGGCCCTCATGTCCCCCAGACCTGAGTCCAGTTGTACCTCTGGGACATTATGTATTGGTGCATACGACGGCACCAGGTAGCACCAGGTAGCACCAGGTAGCACCACAGACCAGGAGCTCACTGGTGCATTAAGGTCTGATAGCAGTCCCCTTAGGACACCATCCGCCGTCTCATCAAGAGCATGCCCAGACGTTTCCGGGAGTGCATACAGGCGTGCATATTATGGGTTGCCGTGATGATATTAAAGCAAGTTGGAACAGCCTGTGATTTCAATTATTTTATTTTGGATTTTTGGTGTGAGTTTCAATCTAGCCCTCAAAAGTTTGCTGATTTTAGTTTCCATTGACCGTTGTCATTTTGTTCTTAAAAAATTATAGAATGTTAAGAAAAGATTTTGATATTTAATACATTTCCTTCTTCAAGGCCCGATGTGTAAATTAGAGGGTTCCCTATTTTTTTGGGAGAACTGCATATTCAATGGTAAATAATACAAAGACACATGTTGAAACTGACATATATGCCCACTTTGAATTTGATGTCAACAACATGAAAAACGTTTGTACAGAGGCAACAAAAGACTGGTAAATGAATGTGGTATCCAACCGGTCTGTCTCAAAGGTACTTCACTGAGGTTCCAGGGTGGAGCCCAGCTCACCGAGCTCACAAGGCATTGGGGGTGTCATCCTACCGATTGCTGTTGTCAGAGGCACATTGCATTTCTAAGACCCAATTGCTGGCTTGACGGTACAGCATCTACTATAATAAAAAACATAATTAAACCTGCGTTGATGTGCCCTTGGCTTCCTGTGGGTATAGTGTGTACATGAGTGGGAATTAATTGTAATATTGTCTTTAATTAATTAAAATAATTGCTTTTGTTAAGTAAGGTTTTGTATATTGTCTTTGACATATATCCAAAATGTTATCGTAAAACATTTGGTTATCATCATAAGTCAGACAAATTGTGTTTTAAAGGGGCAATTTGTAGGGTTTTTACTGCACCACTATCATACATACAAGGAAAAATTACCAAAAATCGATTTACAAAATTTAATATAATTCTAATATAACATCTGTTGCTACTCTCAAAAAATTATATAATCACTGAGAATTCAATTTGATATTGTTAACTACATTTTACAAAACTAAAGAAATGAAAAATTCATTGCCAGTTAAAAAGTTAGTTTTTCTTTTTTAAATTGAAACTTTAATAGTTAAGGGCCAACCTGTCAAATGATTAAAGATAAGTAACTGTTGGTATTACAAGGGTTAAAAGGGAAAAAACTGATGTGGAATTAACACAGTGCGAGGAAAACGAACTGTGCCTTCCGTTTTTGTGAAGTTACGTACTATATGTCGGCTATGCTATGCTATGCAACTTTTGTACCATCTTGATATTGAACTATCCTAAAGAATTCGTATTCCATTCAAATCAGCAAAAGAAATCTTGCAGAAATGCAACCTATTAAAAAGAATCCCACATGATGATTCCAAATCAGGTTAGAATACAAACAAATACAAATCTGATTGAAAAAGTACTTACCTTTTTCTGAATGTTAGCAAACTTTCATTAAATGTATGGAATTTCGGTGATCTAATCCTACTTCGTTTCAAGTAGTTTAAAGACCGATAAAAACGTAAAACGGCAGAGGATAACGTGCAAGTTGCATTAAACAAGGACATAGAATATTTGCGTGTGCGCTCTGGCTAGATGCACCTGAGGTTTTACCATCTCGCAACCTACTGGAGGCGGGACGAAGAAAACAAGCGCTCAGCAACTCCATTGGCTCATCAAACCCGGGGCTCGTTCTGAAACTTTATGATAATGTGATTGTCACATGCGCCAAGTGTCACGGGAGGGTGGGGGTGGGGGGTCGACAATAAATTACAAACCTATCCACCTATCCTATTTTTTTTCGTGTTTTCTGGAGATAAAAAATAAGCCCGTAAATACATTTATGAAGAAAGTGTAAATGATTCAATGCTTTTCGATTATAGGAATTCACTAATTATCACAAATTATCTTTCACATAATGATCATTATTAGCCTCTTGTATTGGATGCTGGACAGTTAGAAGCATTGAGTTACTCAGTCTGTATAAGGGACAGTGAGAACTTATTTTCTATTCGGTTCTATTCATTTCATAGATGATTATGTTCATTTGTTTTTTATATAATTTCATAGATAATTATGTTCATTTGTTTGTTATACCATTCTATAGATGATTATGTTCATTTATTGCATTGAAGAGGTTAACATATATTTAAGTTATATTTATTTTAAGTTATTCATTAATGTTAGGACATTTCCAGTGAAAACCATTAAAATTACATTTAGACTGTAAAAGATGGCCTTTTCTTAATGATGGCCATTTCTTAAAAGATGGCACATTTCTTATAGAGCAGCAGTGGGCAGACTTAGGCCTATAAGGCAATTCCATACGGAAGTGGTAGGTTATATTAAAAAAAAAAAGTCATCTGAATTTTAATAATTTAAACATTATAAAGGACCTACTATAAAAACCTTCTGTAGCAACAAACCCCCCCCCCCCCTCAGGATGGACCCATTGTCATTTATTTTTGTCGGGCCTCACAATCCCTGCAGTCATGTCACAACAACTCACTCTATTATAGATATATTTAAAGGCGAGAAGCCATTCAAATTTTCTTCCCTCGATTTTCCAACCTGCTACGTACCGAAACAATTAAAGGATCCAAGAATACTAAACATAAGCCTAGTTGTTGCCCAACACCGCATCTGCTCTGTTCCTCAAGTAATGTGTCGTGTCAAAGGTATTTCTTGCTCATCGTTACCCAATTGTACTACTGGGGAATTCCCATTTGTGCACCGTCGCCATTTGAGTCTTTTGTTTCATTTTATCTAAACTCAAAGAAATAAAACAGGTTTTGTCACGACTTAATTTTTGTAGATGGACACTTAAAGGAAAATAAACAATGGAGGTTAGTTTGAATTAAGCGTGAGATACTTAGTCACAATGAGACTAACAGCGAGGTTAGGTGATGCTGGGTGCTTCCTCTGTATCGGAACCTCCACAACAAATGCATGTGTTGGCATGACATTATGGTGACTAAAGATCAATCAACTGATTGTTCTCTCATGTGAGCTGGAAGGAACATACCAAATAGCATTATTCCTGCCCATCTCTGTCCTTGTGAAGGGAAAAAATGTACTATTGATGGGTAGGGAAAGGTCAACGTAGCGCTCACACACATACACAAGTGTATTTTGCCCCAAAATTGATTACACACCATATTAAGAGAATAAAGCCTCTGTTAGGATTTTCTAGGTCAACCATTGCTGATAACGGTAGCCTGACCCTAGTAAGACAACTGCCCGCATTAGCTTTAGGCATTGCATTCTTGGTGTTTCCATATCATTCGTCAACTTTTACAGTAATTTACAGAATTACCTAAATCATTGTAAGTAGATCTGGACTCATACGGTTTAAATAACATAACAAGTATGGTCCTTTGTCTAGACTCAAAGGTGTTTGATATTAATTAGAGCTCCATATTTGGGGAAATGTTGATACAGCTGCTATATCTTGAAGCGTTGACCCTCTGAAAATTGCAGAAGAGCTCATTGTTTTCCAAAGAATAAACTGCTAATGTTAATCCGTGGCCCTGTGGAAGATTCATCTTAGTATTGTTATTTATATAAAGATATAACATAAAAACGTATCTTAATTTACCATTTACACCTAAATTCCGAGATCTGGAGAGACACTTCAGCCAACCATTAGCCAATAAGACAGTTGTGAAAAATTCCCACAGTGATAGTTTAATAAGCATAGTCAAGTGACCAATAATTTGTCATAACACCTTAATCCACGTGTTGTAGGTCGTTAGCTGGAAGTATGTAGTGGCTGGCTCAGGCTAGACTGTATATAAAACTGTTCGTTTACATGATCAAAAGTCAGAAATGCTGCTCTATTTGATGCCACAACTCACAGTATTTTGATCAGCTAAATTAAAAAGATAAGAAATCCTTCTGACAGAAAGATACGCTTCCTCCCTAAAAGGCAAAGTCAATTGGTATGTTCCATATTTACTGTGTGTGAACATTTAATAAGCTATGAAAGCCAGGAAAAAGTTAATCATCAAAAGGCTAATTCTCCTGTCATTTGGAGTATAAAACTCTGACAAAGTGATGACTAATTGGTCAAACACTATTGATGATCGGTTACCCGTATTTGTGAAAACTCTACAGAAACCCTGAAAAATCCAGTCTGCCAAATTTTACATTAAATGAAGGAAACAGCCTCCTTGTATTAATTTGAACATACAGATTTTACACTTTATATTTATGATTCAAGAAGTCACCGTGTCATGACAAAACCAGGAAATCTATTTTCTGATGATCATAGTGTCTGATCAAAGTGTGATTGCGTAACAAATATGGCGGCCAGATGTTTTAGAAGGCTCAGGAGTCAATACCCAGGAGCATCCCCGATTGGTTGCCCGGTTGTGTGTGATGGACCATGGTTCCTCGGCTGAGTCAGGAATGGTAAAGGCCTAAATGACGGGCATCTATCCCGATCAGAACCCAAGCCCACTCAGTGGTTCTGGCAGTCCTGCGGTCACTTCTTCAGGTTGGACAGACCCATTAGGAGCTGGTCTCTCCTCTCTCTTCTGGCCGACAGGTTCTCATGGTCGGCAGGAATCATCTGACACATCTCCTGGAAGGACACATCAGAGGGAGAACGAGGTACGGAAACAAGTGGTGAGAAGACAAGCGGTTCTAGATCTGGACATCTTTCAGATGCTGGTCTAAAAGAAAATATATATTATATACATTTACTGCTATTTATATTTCCAGCCATTCAGCAGACAAAAGAGTGCAATGTTTTTCAGTCCAGGACCTTAGTGAGAATCAAACGTACAACCAAGCCCGTCATTTAATCCAAATGCATTTTAATCGGTCTAATATAGAATATGTGACGCTTGCGAAACATCTTCAGCTTACGATCAGGGAGTGCTCACATGACAACCTTCCTCTAAGTGAGGAGAATTGCATCAGCCTGACCCATATCCTGAGAAATTCAGAATTAAACATTAAGCAGCAGTATATGTTCAGAGAGACATAACTGGAAGGACTAAACTGAAAGTTTAATTCAGATTGCCATCCATGAACAAATGTCCTTGGAATGTTCTGCATGTTCTTGCATTTGAAAAAGAAAACCTTGAATATACTGAATCTAGGACAACAGCCTTAAGGATCTAAAATACACACAGAACATCAGACAAAGACCCACCTTGTTGATGCGCCCTGCCGTTTCCCCTAAGAACTCGGGAACAGGACCAAAGGTGGTCAGAACTCTCCTCATACCCTCCCCGTAGCGCTGGAGATAATCCCCTAGACCTGGGCGAGAAGATGGGTCCAATAAG
>JACXGK010009652.1:0-19577 GCA_016801125.1 Novumbra hubbsi
CAAGTGATTTGTCTATCTCTGCACACATTGCAACATATTCTCAAGTGATTTGTCTATCTCTGCACACATTGCAACATATTCTCAAGTGATTTGTCTATCTCTGCACACATTGCAACATATTCTCAAGTGATTTGTCTATCTCTGCACACATTGCAACATATTCTCAAGTGATTTGTCTATCTCTGCACACATTGCAACAAAAGCCTCTAGCATCTATAGATGTTGAGGTAGCTTCAATAGAAACCTGGAGGGCTGAGCTACCGGTAGTTGATTGCCTTGTTCTTGAGATGTACTCTCGATTTTAGATGGTCATTGCGCGTATCTTTACGAGTCCAGTCAATAGTGTGTTGGCAAACTTGTCCAGACTCACAATAGTCACTGGGATATCGTTCCGCTCGGTACTTGGCAGGTAATTGCGTGTTTCTTAATTTTTAGATGCGGTTGTCTTACCGGAGGCAAGTGTTTCTTATCAATAATGACAATTTACCTGTGAACGTGAATATTCGAGACATGGTTACTAGGCAGCATTGACTCATTTAGCCATATTTTAGCAGGAAACACTTAGGTTTGGAATAACAACACATACAAATAGGCAAATTCCACGAGATTCTGTGTTTATAAGTACATTCCGTTTTTATTCATAGATTCCGCGATTCCGTACGTGTTTTCCGCAACGCGGAAACCATAACGCCCTAGGAGTTACCCACAGCGGCAGGAGTTACTCACAACAGTTGGTAATAGTAGTGTCTTGAAGTGTTGTTTGTATGTGTTCACCTGTGGCTAGGCTGGGTGCCTGTGAGCCTCAAGAGGGGAGTGAAGACGCAGGTTGTCCTGCAGGGGATGGTGCCATGGCTGCCGAATGGAAACGAGTCCGCCCCAGTGACGAGGCAGAGCCAGCAACTGTCACAGGTGAATATAAGCACCTCCCCTCATCCAGTTAGTCTACATGGTGGGCGTCTTGACAAGATACTGAAATAGTTTCACCAATTGTGTCAACAGAGTTAGAGCCTGCTAATCGTGGGACCTGGACTCAGCCTCACAGGTATATCAAACTAGGGCCTGAAATCATTACAATTATACTAACTGCAGGTAGGTTACATAAATGTTGCCTCTTCAATGGATATTTTCGTTCTGTATGTTTATTATAGCCAGTTTTACATATAAAAGTATATTACACCAGTTCTAGTCTCAATGGCATTGGACGGTTACAGGCTGGGTGGTTTACATAGTTGTGTGTCCACAGGATGGGCGTCCTGGAGCAGACTCCCATTAAAAGTCACAGTGACCCCAACAAAGTGGGAGTTCACTCCTAGGAAAACATGAAACATCTCAGTAATAAACAACACCAGACGGCTTGCCTTACTACGCCACCAGTTTATGGTTTACATACAAAAACCACAAATCACTCACCTGCTGGTACAAACAACTGCCTTTTTAAGCACTTGAACACATGGCATGAAAATACATGTTGGTTCTGTAATCTTTATAATTTATGCATTTTACCCTGCAGGTTCTTCCTAAACATGATTTAAATGTTATTGATAGATTTTAGGCACCATCATTCAATGGTTTAGAGCCATGAAGTTGTGTTACTTTTAATCGGTTTAAGGTTATTGCTGTATCAGTTGATTTTTTATTTAAAATATCTATTAGGTATTACATTGTTACCATGCAGTTAGTTATCAAAACTGCATTGTTGTGTAATATATTGTAATTTCACCACTACCAATAGACAAGATTTGACCAAAACTAAAGAAACAATGTTATTGTTAATTTGCCTCTGTATTTTATGGATTAAATAACACAGTTATTGATAGTTTGTAGAGGGTATAAATATCTGTAGAGCATCTACAGATGGCCATTTTGACTATCCACATAAGGTTTATCCATGTATTATCTTAAGGTTACATTTCATGCTATTGTTTTACATACTTCAGAATCCTTACTTTTTTGCACTTCCTGCACTCAAAATATATATACCTGGGAAGAGGGAATCTGGACATTTAATAAAGAATCATTCAGTTGGAAAATATCAGTGGATTTTAATTATTAATCACATATTTACAGGTTAAATGCACAAGCTTTAGCCAAAAAAAAAACACATATCACAAGTCCATTAATTTATAATACCACACAGCTACTATTCAGTATTGTTTTTGGTGACAGGATTCCATCTGAAAATTGTGCTTCTGGCATTAATTCCTTCTCACAGAAGATTCTGTGGTGTCAATTATTTATGCTAGCTAGGAGGAATGGGCCAAATCACCTTCACCACGTACAGGGCCTGGTGTGTAACATCAAAGGTCTTTTAGTTGTGGTTCCTCAGTCTGATATTAGCAAGCGTACATGCCCTTTCTTGTCCAGCACAATGAGAGAGAGATGCTGCAACGTCTTCAGCTTGGTCTCGCTAACCTTCATGTTCATCTGCTTCATCTTCTGCAAACTGAGGGCGCCACTGGAGAGAGAGAAGTTAGAACCGGTTCGAGGCTTTCTGGTCCACAAATAAACAGTTTGGCAATAAAACAATTCAGCCATTTCTACTGCAGGTGTTGCGTTCCCACTGGAGGGAGGTGGGGGTGAACGCGTCTCAGCACGAACGTGACTCAACTGACCTGTTCTTTCTGAGGGAGAAGTGCTCATGCAGCTGCCTGTAGAAGGCGTTGAGGTCCGCCAGCTTGACGTTGGATCGCACGCTGCGCGGCACCTCCTCCAGTGTGGCTTCACTCAGCTCCTCAAAGTCTCCCCCCCCGGAGCCTGTAGACAGAGCAGTCACATGCCCTCAGTCCGCATGTTTCTGGCTGTACACATTCCTGCCTACAGAAATCAAGCGGTTAATGTCTACAAAGTCATGCAGCCTTTTTACTCTACAAGTGGGTCTTATTTTAATTACATATATAATTTCAGAACAATTCACTTTTTTACCCCCCCAATTTGTTTTTTGAACATCTCTACCCAGTCACTCTAGCTTTAGGTAGCCTTTCTGACACACAAAGCAGAATGACAGTAGGCTAATTGCCATTTTATTTCCCCCACCACCTCATATCATAGCTAGAGCCATCATGTCAACTTGTTAACTTTTAGCCCACTTAATGAAAGGAAGTGGAGTGAAGTTATATTGCAGCTGATATCTCAACCTAAGAATAAGATTTCTTGCATGAAAAAAGGAACACAAAACAAATTACCTAGCTGCCCATATGTTCTTCTGTATAGGACAATATTGCGTAGAGCAAATAGGACCTTAGAAATGGTGTTACAGTTACTTACACAGAGGCTGCTCTTGTGCAGGTGGTTCTACAGACATCGGTACCTGTGTGAACAAACAGTAGCATTATCAACAGGCATGTCAATGAAGCACAAGTTATATACAGAAGGACACTTGTCAACTTCTCCACATGCTGTGTTCCTGTACACATAGTCACCATAGTTGTAGCAAAAGGCCTTACCTCTGCTGTGTTTTGATTTACTGACAAACCAAGAAAATCTGCAGACTCTTGCTCGGTCTCAGTCAGTGGTGGAACCTAGGAATTTACAAATACGTGTTTTACCACCCGAACTTTAGCACTGAACATGTCGGAAATAGGAGGGAATGGTGCACCTCTATGTCGGCAGTCTGTTGTAATTGTTGCACCAGCTGCACAGTGGTATCAAGGTGTGTTCGAATGGAGTCCATGGACTGTTTCTGCTCGGCTGCAATCTCCTGCACTTGGGTGCACAGGGCCGCATGCCTCGCCTTGATGGCAGACAGGTTTTCCAACAGCTTCACTGGGTTTTCCTGTAGGCACAACGAGCGTCACCAATACGGTTTTAACAGAAGGGGGGGGGGGGTCCCAGACCAAAAGAAACATCTCAATTATTGTAGAGACCAGAGACCCCAACATCAATGTTCCCCATTTCCCTAAACGTAAGCTGTACCCAAGCTTTAACAGAACCTTCACCTCAATAACCTAACGCTTGCCTAAACCTAACCTAGCCCTAAAAGTAAACCCAATTCTAAAACCCTGCTCTGGTATATGTTTTTAAAAATAAACTCTGAGTCAGAAATAACAATTTCCATTAGAGGGACCATTGATGTGACACACACACTTAACTACCCAATCAACCAGCTGACTTAAAGAGGTTAAACTTAGTTGATTCTATAAATATATGGAAATATTAGACTGCATGGAATGAGTTCAAAGATACCACTATGCATTTTATGGTTAGATTGGCAATATTTTGGGTGGCTACACTGCACTGCTGACATGTTTTGTAAGTAAATACTTTGGTGTTCAAGGGCATTCACCTCTCCAGCACCATTCTCTGGAGCATTAGTAAGGAAGTCCAGCCTCAGTCGTTTCTCCATATACTCCATGTCAGCCTCCGCCTTCTGGAACTGAAAAGACAATTGGTTTAGGGGACTGAATGTCTTACAGACTACCTTTTAGTCTCCATTACATACACACACAAATCTTTCAGGGTTTTTCCTGTATTAAAAGCTCAACTGCAACTACCTTCCCAAAATGTCGCCCAGCCTCTTTGTGGAGGCAGTGTAAAACATGATAAATAAAACACCAGCAAATGACTGAAGCTAACGGAACGGTAGGAAGAAACTCCATGTTGGCAGTGTTGCCAGGTTAGGGAGGTTAGATTTTGTAGCGTGCATTAGATTTAACACTATAATAGTTGTCTTTTTCAAGTGTGCCGCAACATATTATATAAAGTACATCACAGCGGGGCGTCCGGTAGAACCCGGGGGTTAGGGTACCACCTTTGCCTTATTTGGAGCCAGGAAAACCCTTTCGTGGCATATATTGATTGGTCATAACGATAATGAGAACAACATTGGCTTAACCATTCATCTTTTAAGATACTTGGGCCATAAAAGGTTTGCCTCCCAAAACGTGCATGAACGAGCATTGGGACGCATAGTGCCTTTTGAGAGGCTTCAATCCAAACACTGGAACCCTATAAGCAATATTGCACTACTTTCAACCACGTGGACAGCAGAGACAATAATGATAGGGTACCAGGACCTGGCTACATTTGTTCACAGTGGGATTATTTACTTTTTTCTTTTTTTTTTATAAACAGGTTTGAGCTCAATACATTTAGACATTACCATCGAGAAAAAACAAAAAAATGGGTTTGGTTTTAAACAAGTTCATGTATGTAGGTCCTCCTTAATGAGTAATGAAAGTTTACAGATTTGAAAACACAAGTTCCGGACTTGCTTTGACAGACAGCAGGTGAAAGAATGATGGTGGAAGTAGGATTTTGCACTTTTGCACTCAGCAAAAAAATACATCTTCACTGCTGAATTTGATTACAAGTAAATATTTTGATAAACAACCAATCCCAGGCCCCCTAACATCCACAACAGAGTTCTGAATCTTTTAGGTGCACGGTTATAGAACATACCATAATGCCCTTCTCAACCCTAGAGAAGAGTTTCAACTTTCAACACTTTCTGCTGCTTCCTGTGTCCAAACGTGATCAGGGCTGCTTTCAGACGCTTTGACAATACTATTGCACTGCTAGATGTCCAATACAGTAGTGCAATAAAGTCAGAGCACCTGCAAACAGCTTTGTTAAGCAATAGTTTATAGCTACAGCCTGCAAGAACTGTCCTTGGGACTAATCCCTGGCCAATGCCCTTTTAACATTGCACTGCTTTCATTAGAGGGTCACCAGTAGTACAATATAAAAGGGGCACTGGACAGACAGTAAATAGTGGATTCCTCTTTATCTGGTACGTTGTCAGTCCTGAAATTAGAATGGAGAAATCCAACCTCCTATCAAACCGGGAAAATAATTAGCTTTAAATAACCTGAATCGTTTAAGAAAATATGTATGTATACGTGAATGAAAATGGAAGAAAATAAACCAGAGTCTTGTAATATCATAGAGTTGTTGTTTTAACCCTAAATTTGTGCAGTGTCAAACAAGTAAAGCTCGTGATCAGAATTGCTACCAAGGGTTTCATAATGAATAATATGTTCTGACTTCAGAAAGTTGATCAACAAAATTCCTGCAGCACGCACCGTGATTACCACATCAAGTCTAAAAGTAAAATTACTGATCGGATATCCAAACGTCTCTACTTTATTTAAATAATCTAACAACTAATTATAATAACTTTAATCCTTTAAAAACTCGATTTTAAATGTCAACTGTCACGTACCGCGAGTGAATGTGCGCTCGGGGACACGGAATAAGGCCTCTTCGCAGGCGCAGTCCATCGTACTCGCTGTCCTCATTGTGAAACGTGTGGCAAACAAGCTATCCATATAGCTAGCTAGCTAATTAGCTAAATAAACATGAACAATGGGCAAGGTCCCATGTACAAGCGATTCTTGTTTGCAGTTTGGTCTTCTTTGCAGCAGAAACACTTCCCTTATTCTCTTGTAATTTATTCCAATGTGATGGCAGGCCATTTTAATGTATCCTTACTACCAGTACAGAAGAGTATCACGTTCGCTAGCTAGCTTCCTAACGTTCGCTAGCTAGCTAAATTCAGATTTTTGATTCACGGATCATTTGCTCAAAACGCCTATTGGAGCCCACAGAAAAACACGTATATAAAGACTAAAACGTTGTTTTCCTTTTCATCCTATTGAAATACATGGTATATAAAGCAGCTCACCATCGCCTCCAGCTTATCAACTGCTGTCTCCATGTTGAATAGTTTACATTCCTCAGACAGCCCCATAAATATAAATCCAGAAAGGGAGTTGTATTAACTCAAACCGCGGTGCACCGGGCTATCGCCCGTTATGGGAAACGGGAAAAAGCGGGGAGAGAGAATATTCGTACCCAACGTGGGCGTTCTTACATCTACAAGAACCGATATTATATATAACTATTCGTCTATATGTCCATAAAAAGTGGACAAAGCTAAGAGCAAGTCAAAATATATGCCATGAACATAATGCTGTGTTCGGAAACTCTTTAATGCACCATGAGTAAAAGTATATCTTGACCATTGTATATTGGCCAAATATCCACACCCCTCGTGCCTTGCTTAATTCAGGCATGTTTCTGTTAAGAACTGCATACTCTTTGAAAGGTCCATGTGTACCTATATTCGCGTTGAAATCTTTAGTTTGTCAAATGGTATAGCCTACAACGTAGTACATTCTGTTCTTTATATATTCTACTTTTTGGAAACGATAACTGCTTTGAGAAGAGACGTTTAATCTCGCTCCATAGCATTCCACCGCCCTGTAACTGGGTTTCATCTGGCTGGATCTTTATTTATTATCTCTCGCTTCCTTCAAACCTGATGATTGATGACTTGATGGTTCCGAATTGTACATACACGTCGAACTGAGTTTTAACAATGGTATTCAAATGAACCAATTAAACCACATAAATACACTGCAAATGCACTTGCACTGCAAATGTGCTCTTTTCCAAAGCGTTCTTATTTGGTTTCCGTTCGGAAGTGTCAGTCAGATGCAAAGAACGCCCACAATGCATTCTTCCGGGTAACTTTTGGGTTCACGCATGAAACATGATTGATATTGCACTGGGCCAATCATATCAGAAAATCACCATCTGTACCCAATAGAATTGCATTCGGGTCTGGGATTAAAACTTGCCACAGACAGTTAAGGTAGGTTGCTTTAACAAGCATTCCGTCTCGACCGTGCACTGAGGTAGAGGACGTTGGAGTCACTGTTAAGAGGATTCGAACATTTTATTTTTGGTATAAAGTTAGCCAAACTGTAACGTATACAACATGTTTTCTCGCATCGCAAGACCCACAATTTGCATTGCTACTCGGAGTTTAACCACCTCTTCACAGGTAATGTATAATAATACATAATACATGTTTAGTCACCCAAGTGACGTGACTAGCTAGCTACATATATAGCATGACTGTCAGCTAGCTGGTTACTAAATTAGTTAGCAAGAAAGACACCTTAATAACTAAATTTAACTTCCAAAATATCAGGCATAGTATGCATGAGATAAGCCATACACAACATCTATTCGTTTTAATTTGACGTAGTTACTATCAACCTCTCTTAAACTATCAATCTAAAGTCATAGCCGGGTAGCCAGGATGGGCAAACCATTGGTCGCTGCCGTCAACTTAAGGTCAACTTGTCGTTCTTGCTTTACTTTTAGAATTGCTGGCAAGGGCAGCGCTGTACAAAACAATTATTTTGTCAGTGTCATCTCAAGCTTGTTTTAAATGACTTGTGGTTACCTATAGTGAACCAAGTCCGGCCCATGGCTCATTCAGGTTTTGATGAATGATTAAAATTACTGAAGTTAGAATTTTGTATATTCCTCACACCTGCGCCTGATCTTTTAGACTTGTTAGTCCAAGTGATGCTAAACTAAAACAATTGATAATTTGCAAACCAATACGAATCAACATGTCAGCTGCTTAAAATCATCAGAATTTTCCAAGTTTAGCTAACCAGTGGTGTTCAGTTTTGTTCTTGACACAAACGCAATTGTTAAAGATGTTCCTACGGGCAATAAAACGCCATTATTGATGCCAAGAGTTCAAACTATTATTTCAGCATACCGAAAGTGCCCTGGTGTCACCCAGAGGACGCTGTATATTGGCTATATGCACTGTCCAGGGTGCATAGGTAGATGTGTATTGGGTTGGCATGTCTCACTACACTACTCTACAACTTTTTACATTTATATAGAATACATTTTCTGAATCTATTCAGTTGGCTGACTGAGTGGTTTACATTCTTTCTACAGCTTAAGAGCCTTGAATCTCCCACTCTGAAATCTTGGCTTGTCAGAAACGGCGTCTAAATATACTAATGGCAAGTTGCCATACATAGTCGAGAAAATGTAATTGCATGGAAGGTGAACTATGAATCAAAATGTGACTGAGACACATCCTACATAAACACCACTGAGTCTCCCTATTGACTTCCAATTCAAGCCTGTAGCTGGTAATCAATTAGTTTGTAATGAATATAAAATATTAGAAATCGAAATGTGGTGCTTTTTTATTAAAAACATTCACACAAATAAGTTGAAACATATCATTGATAAAGTCTCTGAAACTGTCCTCCCCTTCAGAACAATGCCAAGGTCGCCGTCCTGGGTGCATCTGGGGGTATTGGCCAGCCACTGTCACTGCTTCTGAAGAACAGTCCTCTGGTGGGCGAACTGTCTCTGTTTGACATTGCCCACACACCTGGCGTAGCAGCAGACCTCAGTCACATCGAGACCAGAGCCCGCGTCACTGGTAAGACGTTACTACTACGATGTATAAAGTCATGACTGTGAGCATGTCTTTTCACTGTTTTCATTTCCCCACCAGGTTACATGGGTCCAGACCAGTTGAACGCTGCCCTGAAGGGCTGTGATGTGGTTGTTATCCCCGCCGGTGTCCCAAGGAAACCCGGTGGGTTCAAGTTGACGCTTGGGATTTGTGTTGGAAAAACAATATTATTGAAATGTGCACGCGTGGTTTAAGTACAATTCTTTCAGGCATGACCCGTGATGATCTGTTTAACACCAACGCCACCATTGTGGCCACACTGGCCGACGCCTGCGCACGCAACTGTCCAGAGGCCATTATCTGCATCATTGCCAACCCTGTGAGTACATGAGGCCCACTTATGACCACCTTCTGTACTTAGCACTGCAGCAACTGTTGCGTCTGCTGTCAGAGGCTTTGCTGTAAACTGGCTTAGTACGTTGTAAGGTGCCAGTAATGTGGTTTGAAATTGCTAACAAACATTTTGTTTCCGATCCCTAGGTCAACTCCACTATTCCCATAACATCAGAGGTCATGAAGAAGTATGGAGTCTACAACCCCAACAGAGTGTTTGGGGTCACTACATTGGACATTGTCCGAGCCAATGCCTTTGTTGCAGAGCTCAAAGTAGGTCAATCATCCAGTTTATTTTCTAGTTATCTGGATTTGAAAGGCAAATCCAGATCACTAGAAAATGGGTCAAAACTTTGCCTTCTCCTTATCTTGATTCTTCGGTAGCAAAGATTAGAAACTGAAACCAGAAACTGTTGCTACACCTAATGAAGCACTTATCAGATAACATATTTAAGTTAATCTATCCATAAAAGGTTTATTCTATGTGTTGTATTGTTACAGTTTTGCACGTTATAGGAAGGGGGTTCAGCCACCTGTTGGCTACCCATGTTGTTAAATATCTACATGTACATATAGTATATGGTTGTCACCATGATTCAACTGCACATCTTGATTGTTATACGTTTTTCAGCAGCAAATCTTCGATGCATGAATGTGTAGGCCAGGTAGCTGACTATTTGGTGTTTTGTTTTGCAGGGCCTTGACCCAGCACGTGTAAATGTGCCAGTCATTGGAGGTCATGCAGGAAAGACTATTATTCCTCTTATCTCACAGGTAAAAAGCTGTTCAGAAGTGAAAATGATTTCAAATTGGTTTTATTTTGGTGAATGTGTTTATGGCTCCATCTAGTGTTTGTAACATGTTATGGACGATTGGGGTTGTCAAACAGTATTCTTTGATTAGGTATATGCTAATAACATCTGAAAATTCATGGATTAAAAAAAAAATATATATAAGGATTTGGAAAAGCAATAAAGATCCCCAGTTAGCCTGGCTTCACCTGTGAGTAACTAGACGCATTGCACACTCTCCGTAGGCAACACCCAAAGTGGAGTTTCCAGCTGACCAGCTATCTGCTTTGACTGCTAGGATTCAGGATGCTGGCACTGAGGTGGTGAAGGCCAAGGCTGGAGCAGGTAGGCAGTGTTTCCCTGAGAAGGGAATGATCCTCCAGATAACCTGTGGATTTTTAAGCGTAGGTTACATTTGAGCCGATCTGAGCGCTAACTGGTTAACCTGTGTGTTCAGGCTCTGCAACCCTGTCCATGGCCTATGCTGGGGCTAGGTTCACCTTCTCTATTCTGGACGCCATGAATGGGAAGGAGGGAGTCGTAGAGTGTGCGTATGTGAGGTCCGAAGAGACGGAGTGCAAATACTTCTCCACACCTCTCCTCCTCGGGGTGAGTCCTGTACCAACCTATTAACACATTCCCAACTTTGAGACCGTAAATAAGACGTAGTGACGTAGGGTTATCGTACTTTCAATAAGTTCCTATTTAAATGAAAGACACGTTGTTTTAACTAGGAAACAGACTCTTTTGATAATGTACAGCTTTTGAGTTCCAGTAGCGGGGCTCATGCACAGTAATGACCCCCAGGCCTGGTAGCCAGTTCCTCTGTACTGTTCCCGTCCGCTCATTCCTTTTATTTTAAATAGCAAATGCAATGAAATGTCCTAACCAATACATCTTTCTTGAATACAGTTGTCAATTGGAAGTGAAAATATGTTTGTGTCCTTTTTAGAAACAAGGAATTGAGAAGAACCTCGGCCTGGGCAAGCTGTCAGCTTTTGAAGAGAACCTGGTGGCTGATGCCATTGGTGAGCTGAAGGGCTCTATCAAGAAGGGCGAGGATTTCGTTGCGAACATGAAGTGAGCAGGGTTCGAATGTCTCAGTTTGTGATTATTTATATTGTCCAGTCTGTTATGGTAACGACTCTCCAAAATCCAAGTTTCATCATGCTTGTTGTTTGACTGATCAGAAATGTCAATAACTCACTCCCTAATAAATGATAAACCTCATCAGCTTGAACTTTATTAATTGTATATTGGGGGGGGTCATAATTAATGAATCCTGGAATTTTTCATGTAGTGCTTGACAGACATTACAATACGACTGTTGGAATGTCCTCATAGGCTTTATGTATGCATGGAATTCTTATTTAAAATTGTGTTTTGGCTTAGCCCATAAACATAAAAACAGTGTGACTTTCAAATGTGTAACGAATCTCCACCTTTTAACATATTGTCTGAGTATGTAAGGGGAGGAAACCACATCAGAATTAGAAAGTGCCAATCGTGAATAATATTCCGTTGTGCTAAGTAGACATTGTGTAAGTTGCATCCAGCTGAAATAGTTTAAACGCTCCAGAACTGTAAACTCGTTTTCGACGAGGATCTTAAGCTACAGGGATGAGGCTGGTAGAGAAATGGTTAATGGGAATGTTTGGAATGAGGTTGTTACCTTGTAACCAAGGAGAGTGCCACAGACGCACACTACAAAACAAACTACAACTAGCTAGTTCAAATTCGTTGAAGACGGAATGCTAATCGAGGTTTTTGGATTTACGGGCTTATATTTTAACGAACTTTGTGGTTTGTTGCGGTAATTGCCAACATCTTATTGCAGGTCTTTAGATACTTTTTTAATTTCATGTTTTACTGCAAATCATGCGTAATAGTGTTTGTCATGCAATGTAAAAAAACGCATGCTGTAGTATGGAAAAGTGAAATTCCGAGCAGGCTGGGCAAACGTTGTTGGTGTTATCTATTCGTTAAACATTTTAATGTCAGGACTACTAGGCTTGAAGTGTCCGACTGTTAGATACTGCTGACTATGTCCACCGGGATTCATCATGCCTCGAATCAAAGCATCAAACCCTTTAAGTCTAGCGAAGAGTACCTGTATGCGATGAAGGAGGATTTGGCGGAATGGTTGAGAGACTTGTACGATGTTGATATAGACGTGAACAACATTCTGGAGTCGTTAGAGACGGGCGCGATGCTCTGTTCCCACGCCAATAATGTCACAAGAGTGGCAGGAGAGTTCTTTCAAAAGTACGGGATGGTGCAACAGGTCCAGATGCCAACCGCCGGTGTCTCGTTTGTAAATTCGGCCCAACCTGCCACTTTCCTGGCGCGGGATAACATCTCAAATTTCATCACCTGGTGTCGAAAGCAGATGGACATTAAAGGTATTGCATGGCTATGCCCACGCCAACATTATTATAGTTATTGGTTCGACAGAAATATATAAATTGCATGTCTTACACAGAATTTCTTAAACGTTGGATGAGGGAGGGGTAGCACTTAGGATATTGACCTGATTTTCTCAAATCAACCAGTGCGTTGTGTTTACCGTCTGTCTGTATGTTTCGTAATAATATGTCTCTGTTAAATTAGTTAGTGTGCTTATTTTACTATTACATTTTAGGTCAGTTTGACCACATTTCGTGTTTAACGTCTCTAAATACTTGCGTGTTCAATTTCTTTGCTTTTTTTAAAATTACTTTTTCTATGAGTAGTGGGTACACATGTTGTAGCGTCAGTTTTCTTTTAGGTCAGTTTGACCCTAGGCTGAGTCCCAAAAGTACTTTGATATGGCCTGCACCATGAGGGAAGGGAGAACAATTCTCGCGTGGACATTGAAAGTTTACCCAACATAGGGAAGGAGTAAAGATATAAACGCTTGCACTGCAGTCTTCTAAACGTTCTCCCAGCTCTTTGAAATTGAGGCTGACATAGAGGAGAATGTTGAAGAGGGCCCTGATTATCACTCAGTGTCTTCTGATGAGAATGGGACTGTGTTCAAGACATCCACATCCAAGAAAATTAGTAATAGCATAAAGGAGTAACGTTATAAGTAGGAAGTATCATCAATTTTGCATTAAAATAGCAGTTGTCTTCAATAAATCCCACATATGGTAGATCAGTTTTTCCACAGTTAGGTCCTCTATACATTTTTTTGGAGAAAGCATTGAGCCAAGTTTTTTTTATATGGTAATGCTACCGTCCTTACATAGGGCGTTTACATTTCATCCTCCACAACTCACCAACTACGTTTTTATTTCCTACCCAAGACCAAAGTGAATAGATCATCATTAAAGTAGTGAGTGAGCACTAAATCTCTTCTGTCTAATCCTCATCCAGATGTGCTCATGTTTGAGACAGACGACTTGGTGATGCGAAAAAATGAGAAGAACTTTGTGCTATGTCTGCTGGAGGTGGCCCGAAGGGCTTCTCGTTTTGGAATGGCCGCCCCCGTGCTGATCCAGCTGGAGCACGAGATTGAAGAAGAGATCAGAGAAGGACTGGAGCTGCCCCTGCAAGAGACCCTGCCAGACGCCAAACCTCAGCGCCATACCTCCAACACTCAAGACCTGGATGAAATGGTCAGAGTTTGAACCAAGATATAGTCACCGCACCACTGGAAGCACATCCTTAATAGGAATCAATTATCACAGAGGTTACTGTAACCAGTAAATATGATCCTTGTCCACACAAAACGTACTGGGCAAGACACCAACTGATATAATCACAACACATAAATATACACCTTTAGTGCAGAGACAACTTCATACAATCAAGATGATAGTACATTGCAATACCATGACACTTTGAACACAGTTCTGTCTGTAAACATTCCAATCCATAGCTCTACTGAGACACTTGTTTTCTCTAAGCAGGCCTCATTTATTAAAGACTGAAAAATACTCCAAACCTCACATGCCCCACGTTACCCCAAATTATGACAGGTAACTTGACAGGAACAAGTCCTTGCAACCAATACATGCGTGAGGGCAAACATTGGTCTTAGAAGAAATACATTGCTCAAAAATATGAAGGGAATACCTATCATCACAGAATAACACAGAATAAGTGAATTAACTTTCAGAGATATAAACCAGTTATCAGTTCGGCAGAATTTGCGATTGTTAATCAATGTCACCTGTTTAGGTGCAAATGAATGTGACAACAGGTGCACTGGAGAGGCAACAGCAAGACAACCCGCCACAGACAATTGCTCTCTCCTTATCTGTGTTTTGCTATTGTCTTTGTCACTACTGGTAACATGAGTCAGTACCTGCGGCCCATTCAGGTTGCACAGCCAGTCCTGCTACTCCAGGATGGCACGTCCATACGTGCCGCAGCAAGGTTAGCATGGAGGAGATAGGAGACGGGCAGTTACACAAAAAAGGGCATCAACCCAGCATCAGGACCGGTATCTGCTCCTTTGTGCGAGGAGGAACCGGAGGAGCACTGCCAGATCCCTACAGTGGACTACTGTTGTGCATTTTTCTGCCCAAATTGTCAGAATCCAACTCCATGAGGGTGGCATGAGGGCCCGACGTCCTCTCGTGGGACCTGTGCTCACAGCCCAGCACAGTGCAGCTCGATTGGCATTTGCCAGAGAACACCAGGATTGGCAGATCCACTACTGGCGCCCCAATCTCTTCACAGATGAGGGCCGGTTCACACTGAGCATGTGACAGATGGAGTC
This sequence comes from Novumbra hubbsi, assembly GCA_016801125.1. Classification (NCBI taxonomy): domain Eukaryota; kingdom Metazoa; phylum Chordata; class Actinopteri; order Esociformes; family Umbridae; genus Novumbra; species Novumbra hubbsi. The sequence goes on from JACXGK010009652.1 coordinate 15,077, forward strand.
TGGAGACGCTGTGGTGAATGTCACGCTGCATGCAACATCATCCAGCATGGCCGGTTTGGCGGTACGTCCGTGATGGCATATCCTTAGAGAGTAGCACAGACCTCCTCATGCTAGCCAACGATACCCTGCTGGTGCAGTGGGCCCTGGGTTCCTCCTGTTGCCGGACAATGCCCGACTTCAGACCTGAATCCAGTTGAGAACCTCTGGGATGTTATGTATCAGTGCATCCAAAGCCACCAAGTAGCACCACAGACTGTCCTGGAGCTCACTGATGCCCTGATCCCTCCAGGACACCATCCGCCATCTCATCAGGAGCATGCCCAGACTTTGTCAGAAGTGTATACAGGCACGTGGGGGTCACATACAAGCACTACTGATTCACTTTATGAGTTGTCGTGATGAAATTCACGCAGGTTGGAACAGCCTGTGATTTCAATCCTTTACTTTGATTTTTGGTGTGAGTTTGAGTCAAGCCCTCACTTGGTTTGTGATTTTTGTGGTTATGGCTCTTTGCTCTCAACAATTTACACAATGTACAGTCAATATTTTGATCTTTATTATAATTCCTTTATCAAGAATTTTAGATTTAGGTGTTCCCTTAATTTTTTGGAGCAGTGCATATTGCAAGCAAAACTCTTTAGTGGGAAATTGAGTGTGTTTGAGCCACAGTTATTCCCAATATTATAATAACATATCCATTTCTCATTCCGCCGACCATGGTTGGAAAGTAGACAGTAGCAGCTTCTGACTATTTTACAAAAGGTAGGCTACCCTATTGCTGTGTTTTTGTGCTACAACATCCTATATAATCTCAGTCTATTGCAGGGTAGGAGATAAATAAAGCGGTAAATAAAACCTTAAAAAACAGTAAAGACTTTTCCATGGAAGTGTGTGGCTCATTTACTTACAGTAAAGTGCTTGTGTTGACAATCACTGTTACATAAGGCACAGCCAGTGTTTAGCTCTTGTAATAGGTGGCATGCATATTTCTTTCTAAAAGTCAAAGCAAAAGATTAAAACATTCCACCCACACAACAAAACAATTATTTGCATATTTCCATAGATTTGTCTTTTTATTCACAGGACCATCTAGCTTCAACATCATAGTACCATTCCACAGCAAATTAGTCAGTTTCTGTCTCCATAAATGGTGAATAAAGGGTGTTATAAACACACAAGGGTGTTGTAACGCTTGTTGAAATGTAAAAAAATGGCATAGCTCTGATTTATCAATCCAAACATGATACCTAAGCATTGCGTGACCATTTTGTGAACACCAAAAATTTTCTAGGATTCTTAGATGCACCAGAAATTTGGTATGCCCACATGTTCTAGGATTCATAGATGCACCAGAAATTTGGTACGCCCACATCTTCTAGGATTCGTAGGTGCACCAGAAATTTGGTACGCCCACATGTTCTAGGATTCATAGATGCACCAGAAATTTGGTACGCCCACATGTTCTAGGATTCGTAGGTGCACCAGAAATTTGGTACGCCCACATGTTCTAGGATTCGTAGGTGCACCAGAAATTTGGTACGCCCACATGTTCTAGGATTCGTAGGTGCACCAGAAATTTGGTACGCCCACATGTTCTAGGATTCTTAGATGCACCAGAAATTTGGTACGCCCACATGTTCTAGGATTCATAACTGCACCAGAAATTTGGTACGCCCACATGTTCTAGGATTCGTAGGTGCACTAGAAATCTGGTACGCAAATAAAGAAGATATGTTTCCCCTAATAGTATGAATGCACCAACCTGCTTGAAATGTAAATCATGTTTTATGCCGTTTTTTCCAGAGACTCTCACAGTCTTTAAGTATTCACATAATGGTATGGACATACCATCGCCTCAACCATGTTTTTCCTAGCAGTGTTTATCCAGCAATGATCTTGAATAGTAAATCGTACATTCAGTCAGTCATTCATTTAAATGTTTTAATTCATTGACATGCACAGAGCTTTCATCCCTGCTTGTGTGACTGGCCTAAGTTAGGTGGGTGAGACAGTATGCTGTATCTTATATTCCGTAAACAAGAGCCAATGACCCTAACCACCACAGCTCGAGATACTCCTGTCTTTCATAGTTGTTGAATATGTTTTGTCACATTGCATCAGGATCAATGCTTTTCTTAACTTTTGGTAGATTCTTGTTCACAACCAAATGAAGAGCCATTCAAGTCAAGGGAGATTTCTGTCTTTATTAGCATGAGTCCAAGATGTTTAACTTCCATAGTTCTTATATGGTCTCCTGTTGATCTCCAGAGAATACAACCTTTAACACTACCTTTTATGTCAGAATGCATAGGAGGGGTTCAAAGATAGTAGCAAATCAGTACACAAGGTCTATCCCACAACAAACCCCAGATGGCCTGCTCCTGGTCATAACAACCAATGACAGCACTTGGACAATCCCCATATAGGACCACAGTCTGTCCATTGTTCATTGTTCTAAATATACGTTGTGTCAAACTTAAACCATTTACCCTCCATATTCTAACACTTGTCAAGATCTCTTTGGTTAGGAAGTCTGGTTTCCGGTCCTGGACACCTCTTGTCATGTCTATATTTTATTTGTTTAAAGTTTACTAGTTTTGGACAAAGCCTTTTAGTCTATTCTTCTGTCCAAGGAAAAGCTTTCTGTAGGCCTGGTTATGTTGGATTCATATATGTTTTACATGTGCAAGAGAGACACTGTACCTACAGTTGTCTTTAGCTATAGGAGTCATGGCTTCGGATTGTATGATATAATCGTTGGTTAGTGTTGGTTTACTCTGTAGTTGTAGTTTGGTCAGTAAGGTAACATCACATGCGTACACTCTCACAGTCCTGTCTTTCTCTTTCTCTCACCAACTGCACATTTCATTTGGGTTCTGAATACAGCATTGAGTCTATTCATCCGGATTTCCTGTCATCTTTTTTAAACTCTTTATAACTGCACATGGCAGTAAGCCTTTGCAGTGTAAATCATTAATCTACCATTATTACTTGGGAATATGTATTTTTTCTTTAAAAGAAATGTTCGCCTTTGAATATCGTGATGTCCAATTCACAATTATGACCTTGCTTTTTCTTAACAACTCCACATGTTCAGGGTGGTTGATGATGCATTCCTCTAAGCATCTAGCCAAGCTTTTCTGATACCTATCACACTGCTTGCTCAACTGGCAAGGAAGTGTTTTGCTGGTTTATGCCCTTCTGTGGAATGCATTCTAGAACGCGTACTTGTTTTGAGTGTTTCAGGTGCCTGCTAGCGTGACCAGCACATTCAGACCTGCACCCATACACAGTGCACCCTACACAGTGCACCCTACACAGTGCACCCTGCACAGTGCACTCTACACAGTGCACCCTACACTGTGCACCCTACACAGTGCACCCTACACAGTGCACCCCTACACAGTGCACCCATACACAGTGCACCTTACACAGTGCACCCTACACAGTGCACCCATACACAGTGCACCCTACACAGTGCACCCATACTCAGTGCACCCTACACAGTGCACCCTACACAGTGCACCCATACACAGTGCACCCTACACAGTGCACCCATACACAGTGCACCCATACTCAGTGCACCCTACACAGTGCACCCATACACAGTGCACCCTACACAGTGCACCCATACACAGTGCACCCTACACAGTGCACCCATACTCAGTGCACCCTACACAGTGCACCCATACACAGTGCACCCTACACAGTGCACCCATACTCAGTGCACCCTACACAGTGCACCCATACACAGTGCACCCTACACAGTGCACCCATACACAGTGCACCCTACACAGTGCACCCATACACAGTGCACCCTACACAGTGCTAAGCTAATTTAGCTTAGCCCAGTGTTGGACCATCAACACCTTTGATATGCCGTGACCTGGATTCATACGACGGCTGCAGTGACACATTTGTACTGTATGGCAGGAATCCCTGTGCTACCCGGGGGTCTAAGTCAGCTAAGAAGAAGAATACATTTCCATCAGTTAAGGAAATTATTTAGGTCCTCCAAAATGCATGAAACTCTTACTTTTGCAGCAGTAACTCACTTATAAAACCCTGGTTAACAAAGGGATTGATGACTTTTGTTGGTTACTATAGAGACACACTATACATTGTAGAACAACGAGGGAAATGTCCTTGCAAGAGATTTTCTAAATATTTTTTGTAGATAGGCATTTCATGTTTGTTGATAGTGACAGTGGGGAAAGACAGGGTCATATTCTTGCTGAATTCTTTGGACTGTGGGATCTCGTCCCATGCTGCAGCAGCACATGAGCAATCATTTGGTGTCTTATCACTCAGAAAGATGCAGTAGGACTGTCTGTGTACCACTGTCTGTGTACCACTGTCTATGTAGCATTGTCTCTGTTGCATTGTCTGTGTAGCATTGTCTGTTTACTGCTGTCTGTGTAGCACTGTCTGTGTAGCATTGTCTGTGTAGCATTGTCTGTGTAGCAGGTTCTGTAGGGCTGTCTGTGTAGCACTGTCTGTG
>JACXGK010009653.1:0-19553 GCA_016801125.1 Novumbra hubbsi
AATGTTCTTTCAAAATAGCAAAGCACATAATAACTTCTATAAATAAAATGCTGGCTAGTAAGTATGATTTATGTTTTACAACTGAGCATAATTTCTCCCGCTAACCTATAGCTTTAAGAGCATTAGACAAGTAATTGAAAAATTACATGACATAATTACAGAGCCAGCATACTGAAACATTTGTTGTACTGACCTTGAGCACAACAATTGGGGAAATATAAATATAATTTTAAATGTTAGAACTCTAAAGAAAACAATAAACACTATGCAGAGTTCTTCCTACCAGTGTCTGTGTTCTTTAGCCCATCTTAATCTTTTCTTTATATTGGCCAGAGATATGACTTTTTCTTTGCAACTGCCTACAAGGCCAGCATCCTGTAGTTGTACATTCGCAGATAACATTGGGACCGGTGTTTTACGGGAACTATTTAATAACGCTGCCAGTTGAGGACCTGTGTGGCACCTATTACTTAAAGACGTACTTTAATCCACTTGCTCAGTGGCGCACCGGGCCCTCTCACTCCTTTTTCTCTTCTGGTTAGATACAGTTTGTGCTGTTCTGTGAAGAAAGTACTACAAATTGTTGTACAGTTTCATGGCAGTTTCAAAAATAGATAGACGAGTTTCATAAAAAAGTTATTTGTTTCTGGACATGTTGAGCCTGTAATTTAACCCACACTGAAGCTGAAGATAATGAACTAGATTAAAGAAGCACAGTTTTATAGCATCTTTGATCAGCACAACAATTTACAGTGATGCTAATGAAATCGCAAAAGGCTTTTCTAATGAGTTTGCATTTTAGAATTATTTGATTACCAAACAAAACTTGCCATTTGAACAAGATGGTTGCTGACAAGAATATATATATATATATATATATGTAGATATTCCACTGAAAATCTGCCATTTCCAGCTACAATAATCATTTATAACATGAACAATATCTATAAATATTTTCCATTGTCCAGCTGTAAAACTAAACTTAAAGAACTGTTCAATTTTAAAGTATTGACGCCCGTTGATAATTAAACAGACAATGACACAGTATTTATCTTCACATTGACCTTCTTGTCCTTTACTTTAAAGAAGCTGCACCACTTGCTAAAGGTATCAGGAAAAATTGGGACCTTCTCCAGACGAGAGAGGTAGATGATTGGCTGTATGCTACTGCTGATGTTGAGGAAGGCATAGCCCACTGGCTGCACCAAGCAGCGGAATGTATCAGGAGGGTAGTGGTCCTGGAAAAGAACATCAAGATTCACTATCATAACACAAAGAACTGAATGTGAACACTCAGAGAATGTTGGGTAAATTCAACTTTTTCTTAGCTTAGGTCTTAGCTTAGGTCCGCCCTTGGTAAATTATGAAGATGACCAACTTTACAGATTGCTAACCTACGTTAAACATTGTGGTATAATCTAACTTAAAAAGGCAAACTAATACATTATCCATGACTAGGTGTTATTAACGCGCAGTACATAGTAGACCGCGCACTCCACACCTTTGCATTGTACTATTAAGACCAGAATTTTTTGTGCTATAGATATTTGCATAGTGGTGGTATAAACCTACACAAAACACATATCTTATTTGAAGTGGACCTTAAAATTCCCTAAGGAAAAACCGGTTGATGTAATGAGGCAAAGGAGATGCTTTTCAAGGTTTTATGAGATTATTGACTAAATCTATGTCCAGCGCCTTCCTGAAGAGTATAACAACCTCGGGATCAGGTCTTGAATACACGTTAGGGATAGTAGTAATGATAAAGTGCTAAAAAATAAATCCCTGTGAATGTGGTCCTCACCTCAAAGGGGAACAGAGCCACGGGTGGCAGGTAGTTAAAAATAATGATAGACAGGACTGACATCACCATTTTAAATGCTTTTTTCTTCATGGGGTGCATACTGTCTTTTCCGGCACCACGGGACCTCTTCAACGCCATCAGGATGGTCGCATTACACAACACCATCCAGGCAAAAGCTGCTAAGATCTCCCCTGTGAAAACCTAAAGGTAATAATTAAGTGGGGGAGCCCCCCACTTTATGTAATCTCATATATATGTATTTATTATTATAACCAACTCCTCCTACAATTCTTGCACTACAGAGACATGACAGGTATCAAAATGTGTGTCTCATTTCCAATTGCATTGCTATTGTTTTGTACAATGTAAGGTTTAGGAAATAAGTACGTTTTTGGGGCAGAAAACATAGCCTCACTGATTTTCGGTTGCCTAGCAACATACGTAAACACACTTTACAGAATGAGACCATGTTTGCATGTCTCTGTAGCAGTAAACTACTGGACTGTTTATAGAGTGACAACGAAATGGCACTGACTTCGACCATCGGACTTAATTTGTCAAAGGTAAGTGTAACAAAATGAAGAAAACTTTCTGTGAAATCTAAAAGGATAGTTAGTTTCAGCCAATCAGTTTCAGACACAAATTGACATGTCCCGCCCCTTGATTTACAGATAGTCCGTGGAAGTTGCTAGCAGCATTTTTGAAGACACGTAATTTAAGCAAGCCTCACTAGATTGATTAACCTATACTGAACGAAGTATTAGCATAACTATCTGAAGAATTAAGGAATAGCTCAAAGAAGAAAAATGTAATTGCATAATTTGGGCCAAGACTATGTTTATTTGTTTTTGTTAGCAGAGCACTTCTGTATAGTGAAAGCCTTCCAAATCTCAATGTCAAAAACACTATATTTCAAGATTTCATAAAAAAAACTCTGATCTTTTCCAAGACTCAAAATATAATGTATAATGAATACAATTGTGCTAAACAATATTTGTACTAAAATGACTTATGAAGACTCAATGAGACATTCGGTTGCATATATTTTACCCGAGCGCTGCCTTTGACACCGTTAACCACCAGATTCTGGCGTTGAGGGAATGGCACTCTCTTGGCTAAACTCCTATCTCACTAAACTAACACATTTCACTCCACGGCCTAAACTCGGACGCTGCTACAGTTACTCAAGGTGTCCCACAGGGCTCAGAATAAGGTCCCCCTACTCTTCATCATCGACATCCTTCCTCTTGGTCCAATCCTCCGTCACGTCAACCTTAATTACCACTGCTATGCAGATAATACACATTTATCTAGCCACCAAATCCTTCACCAACACCCCTCTGACCCATATTGAGTCCTGTCTGACTGCAATAAAAGCATGGATGAAGGAAAACTTCCTGAAACTAAACAGTGGCCAAACAGAACTCATACTCATTGGAACAAAAGCCATCATCTATAAAACCAGCACTTTCACTCTCAAGATAGATGACACCATTGTTTCTCCATCCCCCCATGCACGTAACCTTGGCGTCACTCTGGGCGTCACTTCCACTCTCCTTTGATCAGCACATTAAACAGACCCTAAAGTCTTCATTTTTCCACCTCCGCAACATTGCCAAACTCAGTCATCCCTCCCCTGTCCTGCTGCTGAAATCCTAATACATGCGTTTCTAACTTCCCGTCTAGATTACAGCAATTCCAATAACCCAGGTGATTGTTAAACAAATTGTAATAGCTTATAATTGAAATGTATTTATTTATTTTCAGTTATTCATTTATATCTATGTTACATTTTGGAGTAAACATGTATTTTTATTACAATTTAATATAATTACACCTCCTGGTTTCTAGTTTGTTTTATAACATCCTCACTGCTCCCTCCAAGCCATGTGTGTTCCATTTTGCTGTTAGTGTGCTAGACTAACCATGTACTACATAAGGCTGAAGTTATTTAGCTAACTTTTAGCCAGCTATTCAGTATTTTTTAGCTAGCTAGCTAATTGGACATATCTTTGATTTTGTATTTGGGAGATGGCCAGCTTAGTACTGGGGGATAAACTGTGTTATTTTACTGCCAGTACACAACTGGATACCGGACACAGCACCCCCACAGCAACCCCACTTTACAATTTCCTCTGTATTTTACCTTTTGTAGTTCAATATGTTATTGGGTGTTTTGTTATTTATTTGCCTGATCTGTCCCTATTAGCATTCACATGTTTTTTAATTAATTCATTTATATTCTATTATTTTATACTGTGAAAATAGTCATCGGCAATTAACCATAATAGGCAATTAATTGTAAAGAGAAAAATTTTCTCAGTCAACGTACATGGCTATGTTATGGGTAAACAAATAATACTACAATTCTTAATATATTTTTAGGTGTTAACTGACCTTCTCAAAGTTGTGCAGCCCCCCGATGGTCTTGGCCGAGGCGTAAGCGAAGGTGAGTGCCAAGACCGCCATGGAAAGTGCAACCCTGTATTTGATGTCTTTCAGTTGGCCATAGGCAAGAGGGAACAGCACCGCCACAAACCGATCCAAACAAATACAGGACAGAAACAGAGGGCCGCTAGTGTCCTGAGGATGAGGAGATTATTGATATATTTTTTAGGTTGTGTCTGAAATAATCGTCGTACACATCATATTCCTGCGCTACTTTTGAATGGTGCCAGTTAGGGAGATCATTTTGCTCTGGTTATTAATCCTAACCCTAAGTTACACATTAATTACCATGAATGTGCCTTTACTGATAAGGACAGAATCACTTCGAGGTTAATATTTTCACTGTGTACCAAGACTCTTTATCATAGCCGTTACCCAGCCCTTCGTCCCGTACCTTGACACCGTAGGAGAACTTGAGCGCAGACCAGACATCCTTGCTGTTCCAGTAGTATAAGTTGAGATAGCTAAAAGGGACCATGATACCAAAATATGCGTCCATAAATGCCAGACAGCCCAGGAATAGATCAGAGGTGGACGGCTCCTTATGGTTACGGAGCAGAATCACCATGACTAAAACAGAGAAAACATTGTAAGTTCATCAAAAACGGCAGTTCTTTTTTTATTTATGTATGTAAGTATTTAAGGTGTAATGATACAGAAATTGAGGAATCCAGAATAGTGGGACCTCGGAGAGACAGTGTTGGATTCATGAGGAGCTGAGATTGGTGCCCATGCTAGGGGTTAATGAATGTGTTGCAAGAGGAGGTACTTTCTCAAACATACATTACATTGGTCTGCCTTCAGCCTGATCTACCTACCTAAGATGTTAGCAGGGAGTCCCAGTACAACATTAAATGTCTGAACAGACAGGTCGAAAAGGATGCCCTCCTCCATCTCCTCACATCCCTCAAACACACTGAAGGGAATGACTGTAGCATTGGTGATGAAGTTGGTGACAGTGATGTTGTGTGAGGCAGTTGTAGAGATGGTGGTAGAGTTATAGTTTGAGCTTGGATAGAATGGATCTTCCATGGTCAGAGCAGGGGTCAGAGCTCAATATGTCTCTGATGGGGACAGAACAGACTGAACAAGATATAATTTATTAGTTGTTTGTTATTTTTTGAAATTCATTTTGTATGATTTTTTAATTGTTTATTACATGCCTAACTAAGTCTATGCAAGTGTACCTGCTTTGAGGATAATGAGACACACTGCCTTTGGCACTTGTAGTATATCCACATTTATTTAAAAGGAACCAAATAGCTAGTATAAAGTGCAAAATATATATTAATCGTGTTGTTTATGAACCACTCTGACAACTTCACAAGTTGATTAGGGACATATATGGAGTATTGAAGGTCAGCAACCAAAATGTGAAAGGGGGTGTAAATAAAGAAAAAAAGTCAGATTTTGAGTTTTTATTTCAGGCTGTTTGTCAAAAACAATTAGAAGGGGCTAATTACTTTTTTTACCCATTTCATATTGATTTTGTATTTACCCTTCTCAGGACAGCTTTCACCAGCTTACTCAGACCGGCAATGAACGGACCTCATAAGTAAGATTCATGGCAAATTCTAGCAACTCTACCAGAAGGGTCTTATTGTTAAGAGTGCTACAGAAATGCATGATGCACTTCTAGAGTTGCCATTGGGTTGTTGCCGTGATCGAGGCCTTTCTTCCACAATTACTTAGATAATAGTCTTAGTGGTTCACCATAGTTATATGGACAGGTGTTTGCCTTTCCTATCATCTCAAAAAAACTGAATTTCCCATAGGCTCCTCCATGTTGGTGCAGTGCAACTGCGTTGCTATGGCTGTGGGGTCAAGCCCTGCCCTCTGTTGCCTCTAATCAGTGATCATTATGTCATGCAATAAAATGCATTATTTAAAAATCATACAATGTGATTTTCTGGATTTTTGTTTTAGATTCCGTCCCTCACAGTTGAAGTGTACCTATGATAAGACCTCTACATGCTTTGCAAGTAGGAAAACCTGCAAAATCAGCAGTGTATCAAATACTTGTTCTCCCCACTGTAACTAACAATGAAATATTTTCCTATGTGGAAAGATGTGGAAATACACTTTCACAGTGCAAGAAACGTTATTAGACCCCCAATAACTAGCTTCAAGCTACTGATAGCATGTGGACTTTCTTTGTAATTGTCTATCATCAACTGGCAGGAATTTCTGACCATTCTTCTTTACACTCCTGTTTTAAATGTTTCATGTTTGAAGTATTTCTTTTATATTTATTCCTGGAATTAAACAAAAATTGGTTCAGGATTTGTGTACTCTGCAGCATAGAATAATAACTCTACCACTACATGACTGGTACCTCACTGGATATAACTATGGTTGTGATGAAGTTCTGTATGTATGGAAAGTGGAACCAGACTCACAATTCATACCCACAATATACCTAGCAGAGCTTACCTTCTAGTTGGCAGATGACCTGAAGACACACATCCCCTTGATATATTTTAGGAATTTTAAACTTTGAGGAATTTTAAATCAACCCTAATCATATATTAACCATCATTCATGTCAATAATCTACCCAGTTTAACACCACAAAGATCATGCAATGACCACTAAGACACAGACATGTTCCTGTTTTAATAAATCAGCTTTATTTAAAGGCTTGTACCATAGTACTGTTTTCACCCCCTATGTCCTTCAATACATATCAAGACCACAAGGTTAACAGAGTATATTGGGGACACATCATTTAAAAATGTTCTTAATGGTTTCTCTGGGTGAATGTGCAGTACATGTGAACCGCTACCATTTTAAAGTAGTCCTCTTTCAGCCATTAGTCGATATTTAGCCTTGTCATCAATTATGTGACCATGCCTCTTAGGATTCTTAGCTGGAATCTGTCAATGAAGATCAATAAAGACCCACCCAGCAGAGTACATCAAATTAAATTAGTTTGAAGAATCAATGACCTTGCATAAATTATGTTTTTGCCACTAGAGGTGTCCAGTCTGTGATAACACCAATGTGGTATGTACTAATCATGACTTGTTTTATGGTCAAGTCTAGGCACAGACTTTTTTAAAGGGAGAAAATTGGTAACTGTGTTGTTTGGTATCATTGTGTGCACCACTCTGAACATGAAGAGAGTTGTCTGAGGAGATCGGAAAATAAAATAAAAGACCAGCATGGTAAAGGTAAAGGCTATAAGACTATATCCAAGCAGATTGATGTTCCTATTACGATGTAGCTTTTTGGCAAGTCATATCAGCTTTATGTTCGCAGACGACCAAATTATTCAAAGAAAAGAACACAGTGATGGAATGGAAGAGCCTCGGTTATGTATTGGGGCTGCTTTGCTGCATCTTACACAGGGCATTCTGGAGTGAAACTAACAGCCCAGTGTCAGAAAGCTTTGTCTCAGTCACAGGGCATGTGTCCTCCAACACACAAAACACACAGCAAAAAGCACCCAAAAATGGATAAGAAATAAAACTTTACACTATTCTGAAATGGCCTTCTATGTGTCCTGATCTGAATCCTATTGAATTTTTTGCAAAGAGACTGCGGCTACGCAACATCAACACATTTAGTTTGAGTACAAAATGTTAACCTGCTGCCTAATATCCCACCCACTCATAATGTTGTAGCTGATCGGTGTGTAGGACTTGTAAGTTACATGTGTCAGTGGTCATATTGTCGTGGCTGATTGGTGTGTAGGACTTGTAAGTTACATGTGTCAGAAATGCAAACATTCAACCATTTAGAATAAATATCCGACTAACTAATCTGAAGCATGTATTCCTGTCATAATGTGTCCTACCCATGGGAATCTAAACCACAACCTTGCTTTCATTGTGCCATGCTTTTGCCAACAGAGCTTCAAGGGGCCCAATGTATGTAATATCTGAACTGTGGTGGTGGACCTGTGTTGATTAAAAAATCTAAAAACCCCTGTCTGGTTGTCTCAAGAGAGCTGTAGTATTTGCTTGTTTGTGGCCCTTTGCGTCACTGTGCTCTTCTGCCAGACAGAATAACACCTGCCAAACAGTGGTGGAGTCTCCCTCCAGGCTGTTGTTCTGTTATTCTGTCTCTTTATCCCTCCGGGTGGCTGAGGCCTTGTGTTAACAAAGGTTAACAAACCTTGTGAGAGTTGACAATCACTGGAGAGCCACTGATCTACAATGTGTAGACCGCGGCCCCAAGTTTCCAATAGAGATCTGCAATCAACATTCTAAACTCCAAAACCAACTGTACCTCTTAGGAATTATGTTTGTATTAAACAATTGATTTAACTGTGATAACGTTCATTATAAACAGAAATCAGTTACGTTTCCATTGAACTATTTTATTAATTCATTATAATGTTCAGTACAAACAGAAATTGGTTATATTACCTTCCCCAGTGCTACTGTTCCTTAATGATTCACAGTTATGTTGCTCCTCCACATTAAACAGTTAACGTTTAAGGTTAATTTATGTAACTGAGGTAGTGTAACAAAGATAGTGTATCAAAGTTAATTTGACAAAGGTAGCGCCAAAAAGTTAGATTATCTAAGTCGTTTAATAGTAGTTTAGCTTAGGTAGTGGAACTCCGGTTGTGTAACAAACATGCTGGCTTGGTATCCTGTTTGTGGCTACACTAGTAAACCTTTGTAGGCCTGCAGCTGCAACCACGTTGCCAACTCGTTTATTTGAGAAATTGATACAAAGGGTATTGGCTAATCACTGAGCTCCAATATTGTTCAGCTATTCACATTTTATCTTCGGTAGACACAGGACACTAGGAAGCAGCTAATACTGTAGCCAATGTTTATATTTTCTCTTATCTTTGAATGTTATTTTTGAAAATATATTTTCAGCAAAAATCTAGAATCAATTAGGAGTAACTGTCTGGTTTGTAATTCACCTTGTCAGCTCAGTAATTTGATCTAGCAATCTTTTGGGTACTGGTCAAATGCATTGAGAACTAGAAAACATGCCCCCAAAAATGTGATGGGTCTTTTAATTGGTGATTGTTTGTGTAACTACAATACATTACTGTTCTATGTATATCTCCAGTATGTGCCTGTATGTAAATCTCCAGTGTTAAGTATATTAAATGTATACATTATTTAATTGCATTGAGTTGAAAAAATTACTTTAACTTTATCCCCAACTGGAATTGGGAGGGATATCTATTTTGGTGTATTGATTACAGTTTTTCACAATCGCTATGACAGTTTTTTCAGTACTGTTACCAATTTTCCTAAACTCTTAACACACCAACCAACCTAAAACACGCAATTGGCAAAACTGTTAATGTCTTGCTCAAAATCACACATTGTTAACAATACTCCAAAACTAGTTTTCAAAATATAAATAATAAACTAACACAATACACTAGGTCTACCAAAACACTACAAACATCAGACAAATATTCCAACGCTAACACATGTTCTCTTTCAACAGGAACATGTAGTCAATCATAGCACAATGTGATAAAATCACTAACATCAGAAGGATTTACAGAAACAGCATTATTCTATACAGTTCAGGTCTGCCCAATAGACAGTATATTGTATTGATTATAGATGGTGGATAGATTTGCACTGCAGTTTCATTTGAAGCCACTTTACATTAGTTTTGTTTGGTTTAGTAAATACATGCATTTTGATCCTCTTTTGCTGCAGAAATTCAATATAAAACATGAATGACCAATTTCAGAGTAGCATTATAGAAAGCACGGTTTAAAAAATAAGAAAAAAATGCTGCAGTAAAGGCTTTATTTGGAAGAGGATATTACTGTAAGGTAACAAAAATGTGCAAATAATGTTTTTCAGTGACAATGTTACAAAATACACTGGATATATTTGTGTTTCAATTCACGACTTCAGCCTGTAAGTTAGGTTTAGAACAGGATATCTGTTTTGACAAACAGGGTGAAAGCATTTGAAAATTGGGCAGTAAAAATCCATTGATTTGGTTTTGGTTGAGCTTGTCTGTACAAGACGTTCAAGCATTTAAAATTTGTGTTAACTGTATGCATTTTGTGTTGAGGCAACAAGAAATGTGTTAATCGTATAGCCTACACAGGCGGATGTTGTGCTAACTGTTTTAAGAGTTTAGGAAATGCATTAACAGTACTGAAAGAACTGTCATAGAGATTGTGAAAAATCTAATATAATATAAGTCTACTACTGAGACCAACATTACTAATCACTTACCAAAGTTAGGCTGGAGACCTGGATTGTCATATAATTACTGTACATTTCATAAAAAAATTAGAGGCATCTAAAGTTGCCAATTTCCACTTACAGTTTTTTACAGTCGCTAGGACACATTTCCCAATACTTAGGTCACTTTTTCAAAACTCTTCACACAGTGAGCACAATAGAAGTATATGTGGGCTAAACTGAGGATAAATTATCATTGCTTTGGCACAAAAGGGATTCAATGACTACATCTTTCAAATTACATTAGCTCTTTTCTCACTTGGACTCAACAACCGCCAAAACTCTGTGTACTTACATGTCAATTTGCACATGCTTACATACTGTTTTAAAAACAGTTAAGTTCAAAACAATAACACAATACAAAACTGAATAAGACAGCAATTTGCTACAATTCTACAGTAATATGGTAATGAAATATATTTTTAATCCTAAAATTAAATGCTATAAAAACAATTGGACAATTGGACCAACCACAGCTGATTCTCATTGTAGATGAACATCTACACAGGTGTTACTCTTTCAATTTCATTACAAAAGGAGAAAACTGCTGAGTAGTTTTGCATTACTATTGTATCTGTATCAGTGGATTGTGTGTATACAAATTCTTGTATTTTGGAATTACTCAGTGCAAATGTCTGATTAATTCCAGTAACATATATTGCAGTGAATTGTAAACAGAGATGTGTCCTTGTTTTACACAAGACCACATTGTATATTGCTACCTGTTGTTAGTGTTTTTTAGGTCATTGTTTTGTGGGTGACAAAGTGTGCTTGTTGTCTGTTGACCTTTGCTAGTGTTCTGGAAGAATGAGTTAATTTGAGACATGTATGAAGTGATTTGGTAGTTTTAGTGCATTTTGAAAGTGAAATTAACTGCTGTGCCGAGCTGACAGTTGGTTTGGAGAACTGTGTGAAGAGTTTTGAAAAAGTGACCTAAGTATTGGGAAATGTGTCCTAGTGACTGTAAAAAACGGTAACATTGTGATTGTCCCTAATAAAGAAATCTGCTTCTACTTCTAGTTCTGCAGGATTTGTTTTCCTGAAACGTACTGAAAAATCTCCAGAGATGAGGCTGTGTGTACAGGGAAATCCCCTCACCTGAGGATCGTAGCATTATACGCTCCTCCTCTTTTACACCTAGATAAAAGAGCTGCTCCCTATCTCAGGAAGGCAGAAGCAATGCATACTAAACAGTATCACATTGGTGAAAAACTCTCTGTACAGGCCTAGTTGTTGCTACATATGTTACTATGTTAAAACTGGAAGAGATCCGTATCAATGTGTCCTTTCTGTTGAAAGCCAACAATAATTTTACCCCTCCTGCTTCTAAACAATTTTCTTCAGAAAGAAACAGAATGTAATTTGCTGGTTTGTCTGGTTTTTCAGAAATTAAATTTGTTATGAGAAACATTAAGCAAATGTCTGTGTTATGTTATGACACTTAGAGGCTACTTTGTTATCTCACTTCAAGGCTCCTATCCTCCCACATTATGTCACTTATATTCTCATTAGCTCCTGTGTTATGTTACTTCAAGGCTCCTATGCTCCTGTCTTATGTTACTTCAAGGCTCATATTCTTTCTGATGGTTTAGTGAACCACACCTGATGCAGGACCAATTCCAATGCCAATGCCTTAAGGATTGTTTTGTCAGCAACCTTTATCCCCTGCTCACCCCCTGGGCAAAGCAACACCTGTGGGATCACTTAATTGAGACAGCTACAAAAGAAGACAATTGATTGTCATAAAAAACCCAGCGAGACGACAGCCTTGATCAATTGTGTTTTTTCATTGTTGATCCATGACAACCATTTAACATCATAACAATTCACAGATGGATTGGTTTTGTTCAGAAGCAGACTAAATATCACAATGTACAATGACTGTGCAAAATGAATATAATAAATATTGTATATATTTAGAAATACGAGGAAAGAATTATTGATTGGTACACAAAGTGATATGTTTGACAAGTTATATGAGGAACGATTGAGATGATGACTGACCATTATGTCTTTATAAGGTTATTACTTCAAAATTAAAGCATTTGAATTAATCTGTCCAGTCAAGGAATATATACGGCATTTAGCATTCAATCAAAACTCACCAGAAACGTTAATATTTTTGAAGTTGAACGCTAGAACACAGCAGTAAATGTAAATTGCCCATGTACCAATTGTTTTGTTAACATGTGATCAACTTTCTTATTATATTTAATGACAAAAGCCTCTGATATCATCATATCAATTACAAAGCATCATTGATGAATGACATTTAAATCACATCCATGTTGGACCCCAGAAAAACACGTCTGCAATCATGGGAGCAGAAAATAGGGACCATAATCAAATATAATCAAACATTGTAGCGCCGTAATAAATGAAATAAGATGAAAACGTACCAAAGCAAAGGCGATGCTCTGTTCTTCTGGGTTATGTCTTACTCCTTTAAGTGTCAAGCATAATCAATCTATCTCAATCTGAATCAGGTGTTCATTTATAAGTTCTCTGAAGCCTTAGGGACTGGAAGTACCAGGGGAACACAAGGCGAGAAGGGGAGGATCTACAGTGGGGAGAACAAGTATTTGATACACTGCCGATTTTGCAGGTTTTCCTACTTACAAAGCATGTAGAGGTCTATAATTTGTATCATAGGTACACTTCAACTGTGAGAGAAAAAATCCAGAAAATCACATTGTATGATTTTTGAGTACTTAATTTTCATTTTATTGCATGACAAGTATTTGATCACCTACCAACCAGTAAGAATTCCGGCTCTCACAGACCTGTTAGGTTTTCTTTAAGAAGCCCTCCTGTTCTCCACTCATTACCTGTATTAACTGCACCTGTTTGAACTTGTTACCTGTTGAAAAGACACCTGTCCACACACTCAATCAAACAGAATCCAACCTCTCCGCAATGGCCAAGATCAAAGAGCTGTGTAAGGACATCAGGGATAAAATTGCAGACCTGCACAAGGCTGGGATGGGCTACAGGACAATAGGCAAGCAGCTTGGTGAGAAGGCAACAACCAATTATTAGAAAATGGAAGAAGTTCAAGATGACGGTCAGTCTGGGGCTTCATGCAAGATGAGCTATCAGCCCAGAACTACACGGCAGGACCTGGTCAATGACCTGAAGAGAGCTGGGACCATAGTCTCAAAGAAAACCATTAGTAACACACTACGCCATCATGGATTCAAATCCTGCAGCGCACGCAGGGTCCCCCTGCTGAAGCCAGCGCATGTCCAGGCCCGTCTGAAGTTTGCCAACGACAATCTGGATAATCCAGAGGAGGAATGGTAGAAGGTTGTGTGGTCTGATGAGACAAAAAAAGAGCTTTTCGGTCTAAACTCCACTTGCCATGTTTGGAGGAAGATGAGTACAACCCCAAGAACACCATCCCAACCGTGAAGCATGGAAGTGGAAACATCATTCTTTGGGGATGCTTTTCTGCAAAGGGGACAGGACGACTGCACCGCATTGAGGGGAGGATGGATGGGGCCATGTATCGCGAGATCTTGGCCAACAACCTCCTTCCCTCAGTAAGAGCATTGAATATGGGTCACGGCTGGGTCTTCCAGCATGACAACGACCTGAAACACACAGCCAGGGCAACTAAGGAGTGGCTCCGGAAGAAGCATCTCAAGGTCCTGGAGTGGAATAGCCAGACCTGAACCCAATAGAACATCTTTGGAGGGAGCTTTTCTGATGTATCAAATACTTATGACATGCAATAAAATGCTAATTAATTACTTAAAAAATATAAAATGTGATTTTCTGGATTGTTGTTTTAGATTCCGTCTCTCACAGTTGAAGTGCACCTATGATAAAAATTACAGACCTCTACATTTTTTGTAAGTAGGAAAACCTGCAAAATCCTCAGTGTATCAAACTGTACCCCCAGTTTCTGGACTGTAGGCCATTGGAACAGACGTGAAGTGGATGAGGTGATTGTTTGCTTGCGGCTTAGGGTCCACTACATAACAACAGATTCTGCACAATGCACATTTATAAGTGTTCATGGTGTGATTTAAACTTAGACATAGTGTCATGTCCTGGCTGGGGGCCCCTGGCCATATCTGTGCCTCCGGGCTCACAGTCAGGGCATGACACATGGAGGTGCCTCTAGGCACCTCTATGCCCCTGTTGTGGGCTTCTCAGTCAGAGACAGCTGTTGCCAGTTGCCTCTGATTGGGGAGCCTACTTAAGTTAGGTTTTTAGCCACACCCGGTATGGTTTAATGTTTGTGCACTTTGCCAGCGTTCACGGGCCGGGCCGGTCCGGTCCTGCTACATGTTTATCAGTACGTTTTCACAGTGTGTTTTGTTAGTTAGTCATTTTGCTGTTTAATCCAGCACCTTTAATTTTGTGTCTAGTTTGTGTTTTGTCTTGTGTAGAATAAATTCACAATTTTCTTTCACAATGTCTATTTTGGTTCCATCACACACCGAGGCTGTGATACATAGGGAAAACGATGTGTGTATCAATCAAGTACATTCTCATGTCAAAACGTTTAGACCATATGAACATGTATACCTGCTTCAGGTCAAACTCCTCGTAATTAAAGCCATCGATGATCAATGACCATAGACCACCTTAGACCTCCGACAACATCCTCCCTGATGATGTGTTTTCCTCTTTAAATCTTTGTTTTGTACCCCGCAGTTTCCCCTTTGGACACCTGAATCACCAGGTCCTTTATCTTCGGTTTTGATCCCCTCTTTGAAAATCGCTAAGAAGTGGGGACTAGGACTTGTATCTGCATGTGTGTATAAAAACCTTTTGCTCTGAGTTGCTCTGAATATACAAACTAAATTGACCTGGCTGATGACTTTCAGTTTAATTGTCTTCTAAAAACTGAGATTTTATCTTGAATATAGACAGAGTACCTATTACCAGGACCTTACACACCCTGGTCATTGTAGCAGGTAGACTATAAGGTAGATTTGAACCTGACAGCCAGAGTGCTAGATGCCATGGGACTGACGTCACCGACGCATCTTGGTGTCGTGCTTGATGTTGGGGTTTGCCCAGGGCTTTTCGAGTTAGTGTCATGGCCGCTCCATTCCTCGGCTGTCTTTACTGCAAGAGACACTGTGGAAGGTACAAAAACGACAACTGTGTCAGCACATGAATGTATGTGTACAGTGGATAATACAATGTATTTATGTGCATGTGTGTGTTATTGTGTGTGTGTGTGTGCACATGAAGACTAGAAGTCAAACCATGTGTGACTCTTTTGGGGTTGAGGTGGAAAACAGGTGCAGGAGCGAAAGGCTGTCCTATGAATTAAAGATGTGTTCTCCAATACACCGAATAAGAGGAGGCACGAAATAACTAAAAAATCATACAAGACACTAAAGGTCAAAACAAATAAGCACTAGGCCAAAACAGAAACAAAGATATATGCACAAAGCGCTACTAACTGATTGTTCCAATACAGCTGAAGAAACACTGGGTGGAAAGAATGAGTGAAACATTACACAATCATCAACAGTGCTGATCATAAGAGGGGGTCAGATATAGGGTTCCTGATGATCCAGATAGGAAACGGGTGCGCTCATGCCACCTTCACCTCCCACGGGAATCTAGTATTCAGGCGACTCCAGCCGTGGTCGATAGAGGGCGGCATCGCGCTCTGGTGTGACAGAGCCCCCCAACCGAGGCGCGGCTCCCGACGCGCCCCCAAGCCGCCCCCTTGGGCGAGGCGCTGTACACTCCGGCCTCCTAGAATGGAACTCCGCAATCAGGGTCTTGTCAAAGATGTTAGCCGCCGGTTCCCAAGACCGCTCCTCCGGCCCATAACCTTCCCAATCCACTAAATACTGAAGCCGCCCCTGCCGACGACCTAATTCTAGCAATGCATGCACCCTGTACTCGGTCTCCCCCTCCACATCCAACGGCAGTGGAGGCACGTCACAAGAATCGGCAAGGGGACCTGGCACCACCGGTCTGAGAAGGGAAACATGAAACGTATTAGCAATACGGTAATTGATTGGGAGGTGGAGGGAGTAAGACCCCTCATTAACCCGCCGCAACACTTTAAAGGGTCCGACAAAACATGGGCTCAGCTTCCGAGATCGATTCCGGAAACGGATATCCCTTGTGGATAGCCACACTCTGTCCCGTGGCTGGAATTGCGGAGCCTCACTGCGACGGCGATCTGCCTGAACATTTTGAAGCCTGACTGCGCATTGTAGGTGAGCGTGAGCGGAGTTCCACACCTCCTCCGCTCGCCGAAACCACGCGTCCACCGCAGGCACCTCCTGACGAGTGGGGTGCCATTGCCGGCTGGTATCCTAGGAAGCACTGGAACGGAGTGAGTTGTGTAGAGGAATTCCTTAGTGAATTTTGGGCATATTCTGCCAAAGGAAGGAACCTGGCCCACTCATCCGGTTTATTAATGCAATAGGTCCTTATAAAACCGCCCCAGCTCCTGGTTCTGCCTCTCCACCTGTCCATTCGCCTGTGGGTGATATCCCGAGGTAAGGCTGACAGCTATCCCTAACCGACCCATGAAGGCCTTCCATATCCAAGACGTGAATTGCGGGCCACGATCGGAGACGATATCCTCAGGGATGCCGTAATGTCCAAAAACATGGGTAAACAAAGCTTCTGCTGTTTGCAAGGCTTTGGGCAAACCTGGAAGGGGTAAACAACTGTGGGGTTAAAAAACGATCCACCACCACAAGGATCGTGGTGAACCCCTGTGAGGCAGGCAAATCCGTAACAAAGTCAATTGACAAATGGGTCCATGGTCTTTGGGGAATTGGTAGCGGCATCAGCTTACCGTACGGTAGATGTCGAGGTGTCTTGCTTTGCGTGCATACCGAACAGGACTGTACGTACTCCCTAACCTCCCGACGGAGGTGTGGCCACCAATATTTGCCGCTGATGACCTCGATGGTGCGATCGATACCCGGATGCCCGGTTATCGGAGAAGTGTGGGCCCATTTGATCAGCCGACCCCTGAACTCAGGCGGAACATACAAACGATCTGCGGGGCAGTCCACTGGAGGATCCTGATCCCCCCCCGCTGCACGGATCTCCTCGTCCACCCCCCACTGTACGGGCGCGATGATACAGGCCTTGGGAATAATGGACAAAACCGGTCTATCTCGCTCCTCTTCGTCGCAGAGGCGCAATGGGGCCTCAGCTTTGTTGTTCTTGGATCCGGGTCTGTAAGACAAAGTGAAATGAAACCGTGAAAAGAAAAGAGCCCACCTGGCCTGTCTTGGGTTGAGTCTCTTTGCCGTCCTGATGTACTCCAAATTATTGTGATCTGTGAGCACCACAAAGGGGTGTCCCGTACCCTCCAGCCACTGACGCCAGTGTTCCAGAGCTTTCTTGACAGCCAACAATTCCCGGTCCCCAAAGTCATAATTTTGCTCTGCCTTGTCTAACTTGAAAGAGTGGTATGCACACGGCTACATTTTAGGGGACTGACCCTGTCGTTGGGACAGCACTGCACCTACCCTGGTCTCTGAAGCGTCAACCTTCACCACGAGCAGCTAATCCGCGTCGGGGTGTGGTAGAATAGGCAGATGTGAACTGGTCCTTCAGTCTTTGAAATGCATACTCTGCCGTATCGGACCAACGGAGTTTCCCGGTTCCTCCCTTGAGCAGTGACGTCAGTGGTGCCGCGAAGCTGCTGAAATTACATATAAACCGTCTGTAATAATTAGCAAATTCCAAAAACCTTTGCAACGCCTTGCAGGTACACGGCACCGGCCACTCCCGCACTGCCTTGGGCTTCTCTTCGTTCAGCTGGATGCCCTGCGGACGAATGTCATAACCTGGGAACTAGATCTCACTTTGATGGAACACGCATCTCTCCGCTTTGACGTACAGCTGGTGGCTGATCAATCATTGAAGCACGGTTCTGACATGCGCTATGTGTAACTCATAGGTGGGGGAATATGTTAATATGTCATCAATGTACACAATGACCAAACGGCCAACAAGGTCCCTGAAAATGTCATTCACGAAGTCTTGAAACACGACGACGCATTGGACAATCCAAACGGCATCACGAGGTACTCGTATTGACCCGTCGGCGTACAGAAGGCAGTTTTCCATTTATCACTGTCCCTAATCCGAATGAGATTATAAGACCTTTGTAAATCCAATTTGGAGAAGTATACGGCACCTTGCAGTTGTTCAATACTGGCCTCGATAAGAGGCAGGGGATATTTGTATTTTACCATTCTATATTCTACGGGTATTTCGGACTGGGAAATCTTCCTAGGACTCTCAACCGATGTAGCGCTGACCGGCACGGTAACGCACCTGCCCAAACATTCCAACGACCACTCAATAATGCGCCCTGTTGCCCAACAGATCCTTGGATTATGCCTTCATAGCAAGGGAATACCTAGAACGATACCGTGGTTAGCGTTCTGCGGGACGTTGAAAGATATCCATTCCCGGTGATGAGACCCTGTCCGCAACAGGAATGAAATGGTCTTGTGTGTGACCGATTCCACTCCCAGAGGTTTCCCATCCAACCCTTCTATGCGTAAAGGGTGCTTCTGTAACCTCTCCACAATGTTGTACTTGTCCACAATCTCCTTGGTAATAAAGTTGCCTGCCGAACCTGAGTCGATTAATGCCCATACTTCCGAATGGTGGTCTGCTTCTCCTACACACACCTGAACGCGTAACACGCCACCCCCAGGATCAGCCACCGCCCGTAGGTTGCCTACCTGTGTAGCCTTGCGTTGAGCCCATTCCTGTCGGTGGCGGTTGAATCGGTCCTCCAACCGGGGACACTGTCGTCTTTGATGTCCCGGTTGCCCACAGCCGAAACATAATCCATATTAACGGCGTCGAAGGCGATCCTCCTGATCCCATCTTGTGGCGTCCACCTCCATACGTTCCACTCCGGTGTCCAGAGGAGTCGATCGGTCAATTGAGGGTTGGACCTCCCTTCAACGACCTCTGATCATATTGTCCAACCGGGTGGCGACCCGAATCAATTGGTCCAAATCTTCATCTCGGCAGGCGAGTTCATATTGTATGTCCGCACGTAATCCTTGCCGAAAGTGGACAATGAGGGCAGCGTCGTTCCACCCACTACCCGCGGCAACTGTACGGAATTGTAAGCCTGAA
>JACXGK010009654.1:0-10350 GCA_016801125.1 Novumbra hubbsi
CTCCTCCTCTACTTCCCTCCTGTACCTCTCTTTACTCCTCCTCTACTTCCCTCCTGTGCCTCTCTTTTCTCCTCCTCTACTTCCCTCCTGTGCCTCTCTTTTCTCCTCCTCTACTTCCCTCCTGTGCCTCTCTTTACTCCTCCTCTACTTCCCTACTCTGCCTCTTCTTTCTCCTCCTCCTTCCCCCCCATTTTGCCCCCTGCTTCATGGTTTATATTTCTCATCAGAGGTGGTAGTCTCTGAGCGTCTCTAGAACCTTTGACACTGGAGGCATGGTCCCACAGCATCTCTCCCTCCGTGTCCCCCAGTGTCCATCTCATTCCCTCTCTATTCTTTCCTGATCTCTCCTCCTGATCTCTCTCCTGCTCCCCTCTTGCTCTCTACCCCTCTCTTTCCATCTTCCCTATCTATACCTCCCTCGTCACATCTATCTATACCTCCCTCGTCTCATCTATCTATACCTCCCTCGTCTCATCTGTTTCACCATCTGTGCAGTTTCCGATAAACCACCCCATTTTCATTTTATCGCCTCCCTCCTCCCTCCTCCTAAACCTCCCTGTTCTGTGTCCTTCCATACATATCTTCATTCCTTCTTCTTCTGTTGTTTCATTATTCTGGATATCTACTATCTATGTTTGACTTGGTTAGTGTCCCATGGCGGTTTGGTGTAGCTACGTTGGTGAAACGTCAGGGATGTGGGTTCTTACAGTTGAACAGCATGACAAACTCACTTCTGTAGGTGAATCTGGATGATAAAGCCTGCTGCATGACTATCGGGAGAAAATGAGTGGATCCCATGTAGTCAGACATGGTACCAGTGGATCCCATCTAGTCAGATTTAGTTACAGTGGATCCCATCTAGTCAGATTTAGTTACAGTGGATCCCATCTAGTCAGATTTTGTTACAGTGGATCCCATCTAGTCAGATTTTGTTACAGTGGATCCCATCTAGTCAGATTTTGTTACAGTGGATCCCATCTAGTCAGATTTTGTTACAGTGGATCCCATCTAGTCAGATTTTGTTACAGTGGATCCCATTGGTTCCGGACTGGGTTACAAAGTCAACTGAACTGTAACATTCAATATTCTACCATGGCCATTGACATGATTATTGAGTCACCTTAAGAATACAAATCCCACATTTACTGTTGAGAAACTGTTTACATGATTGCTGAATAAACAGAACATTAAAAATCATTATTCTCAGCACTGTGATAGTGCCGGAGACATTCAGTAGACCGACATATTGAACTGAACAAAGACTGATCTTACATGGGGTTTAAAATCCTGTGTGTTTGGATAATTACATATTACGGTTTATGTCATCCTCTCCTGGATTTTCTATTTTCTTGTCAATATTAGACACTGCATTTATTTACTGATGAAGAGCTTAGAAAAAAAGCATAAGGGTGTTGTTTCACCGGTTTATCCTAGACTACCTTGAGATATTAAGTGTTTAGGGCCAACAGAGTGTCACAAAGTACTATAGTGAATAGGAGTTAAAATCACAGCGTTAGAATGAACAGTCGGTCCCCCGGTTCTACTTCACCTTTAAATATGCAGCGCTACGGAAACGACCAAAACAACAGCATCCAAAACAACAACATCAACGACAACAGCATGTTCCCGAGACCCATGAAGAGGCAACCTAGGATTCACTGGCGTTTGTTTCTTCTTCAGCGCATTGAAGTGAGGTACCTCGTAAATGTCAGGCAAAGGTTGCCGTCAGGAACGAGCAAATGGCAAGGATGTTTTACCGCGTTCGGCGAGCGCGGGGGGCGTGTCCCGTGGCTCTACTCAGCTGTCACCACAGGCCGGCTGGCATCATGCAGGGATCTGGTCACCACCTGAACAAACTCGGCAAAACGGGATGGTTATCGCGGCCACTAACACTCACAGATGCCCAGCACACACAAATACAGTTACGAAGACACACCGAGTGTCACGTGTACAAACAACTAATGTAGAGCTCTACTGCCACACAGTGGTCAGGAATAGTAATGGACACCGTGGTTCTGCAGTGAGGTGGTTCTGCGGTGAGGTGGTTCTGGGGTGAGTTCGTTCTGGAGTGAGGTGGTTGTCTGAGAGGTGGTCAATGGTTCTGAGGTGAGGTGGTTCAGAAGTGAGTTGGTTCTGTGTTGAGGTAGTTCTGGTGTGACTCGGTTCTGTAGTGAGGCGGTTCTGGGATGAGTTGGTTCTGTGGTGAGGTGGTTCTGGTGGGACTCGATTCTGTAGTGAGGCGGTTCTGGGATGAGTTGGTTCTGTGGTGAGGTGGTTCTGTGGTTCTGAGGAGTACATCACAACATAATGGACAGTTTGATGTAGTCTACTATAGAGGGAAAGCTGTGCCGTTGTGTTCTCTTGCATGGCTTTGTTGTGGACAAGTGCTGCGGAGGAACATCAGGTGAGATTCACTCACAAGCCACATCACTATGTTCAACTGATGGTGGTGTTTTTCGAAATCAGGATAAACGGTCTCAGTACAAACATGGATATTTACTTCCTGAAATTTTCAATGACTTCCCTGTTTTTCCAGAACCCCAGAAAGGATGATATCTGCATCATTTCTGGACTCTGTGAGGTGCCATAAAATATTGATGGTCTTATTATTAGCTGAAATATAGTAATCATATAGTATTGACCTGCTAAATGTCTTTCTACAGTCCAGAGTTCAAGGGCAGCCAGCGATCAATACGTGTATCAATCAATATTAAATCTACCTCCATCAAGCCTTTAGCTCAAAACAAATTGGCTTTTAAGAAATTTTCTAAATGTCCTTTGAACGGTAGATACAGTAGAGGCCTAAATGCCTCAAAGTTATAGATTACAAACCTTCCAGATATCAGGAAGGAGCCCAATCAATAACCCTAAGCCGTCTCATATCTCTCTGGATAATGCCCTGTAGTTACTCATTCCTCTCTGCTAAGAGGCTCTATGATGAAGAAAGTTTGGCCGGTTTTAGTAAAAAGTGAGCCATGCAGGGACACAGCGAGGGTCTCCTCCAGTTGTCAAGCTCCATTGTTGGGGTAATATAGCATGAGCCATGGTAAGCCAAAGGGAAATCACAATGCAGCCGCGCTGGGAACGACTGACTAGAACAGGATTGAAGGAGACAGGGACAGGTGAGAAGAGGGACAGAGTGTGAGGGAGGAGAAGGAGGAAGGAGAAAGAGTGGGAGAATGAGAAAAAAAGCCTTGAGACATCAGACACTCATAGCCAAGACCTGAGTAACCATTTTGATTGTTCCTTTCACCCTCACCTTCCATTGGTGTGCTATATAAGGAAGTGGGTTCCATTGGTGTGCTATATAAGGAAGTGGGTTCCATTGGTGTGCTATATAAGGAAGTGGGTTCCATTGGTGTGCTATATACGGAAGTGGGTTCCATTGGTGTGATAAATAAGGAAGTGGGTTCCATTGGTGTGCTATATAAGGAAGTGGGATCCATTCGGCGCTAGCCCTGGTTTGTATGCAACAACATCTTCTCTCAATGCTCCCTGACCTTTACATTTACTACTAGATAATGTCTGGGAGACACTAGTCTTGTCAGCGCTTCACACTCCCTGCTTCTTACATTCATATTCCTCCCACTCCGGCTTACAATGCTGCCTAATAATGTTCGGAGACCCAGGTCCTCACCTCGACACAGTTCAGCAGCCGTTCACTTCCCCACAGCACCGTTTAGCTCTCGGAACGTGTAACACAACACATTTACTGCTAAAGAGATGCAGCAATGTGAGTCTGAAACATCGCCCTGATACAAGCGCGTCCAGACCTCTAGTCAAATTAGAGAATCCAGTGAGATTGTGGCAAATAGCACTGTTAAGGAACAGCGTCACTTTAGATGCATCTCACAGTTATAAAAGCAGGGGTTTCAACTGGAGCCGACAACAGGCACTGAAAATGTAATAAATGCTGGCGCGCTCCTAAATTATCTCTGACAGTGTGTTAGATAAAACCCAAAGGGTTGTTTCGCCATCTGGGAGCCAGAGGAAGTGAGGTGGACCAGGTGAAAGCAAGCATGAAAAGCCGCACTTGCAGTGCCCTCCTGAATTATTGGACCTGTTGGAAAAGATGATGGAAAAAGAGACTTTTATAGTGGTTAATCGGCATGATATTACACTTAAGATTCAACAAAAGTGTAACCTTCAAGGTAGAATTGTTGGGTTGGGGTATTCTAATAAATGTGAGATACAACTTTTCATGCACTTTTTTTGCACTTCTGCACCAAAGACTCCAGAATCCGGGAAAGCACCGGGACAGCACCGGGAGAGCACCAAGAGAGCACCGGGAGAGCACCGGGAGAGCACAGAGAGAGCACCGAGAGAGCACCGGGAGAGCACCGGGAGAGCACCGGGAGAGCATCAAGAGAGCACCAAGAGAGCACCGGGAGAGCATCGGGAGAGCACCGGGAGAGCATCGGGAGAGCACCAAGAGAGCACCGGGAGAGCACCGGGAGAACACTGTATATCCAGATGGGAAAATAAACATATGACTTGTCCAGATGACTTCTGGGGTATGTGGTTGGTCGGTGTTTAACCCCTTGCCAGGTTAATTCCACAACCAAATAGACAGCAAGGTCACCTGGACTTGACCAAGCACATTGAAAGGTATTTCTGGAAACGAGTTTAGCCGTAGTTGTAAAAAGTAGTTGTATCACTTGAGCTGTAAGCCAGTGGCTTTTGTGGAGCATTAGGTTTGGATGATTGTGGATGACTGTCAATGACTCCAGATAGGTTTGGATGACCAAGGAAGAGTGTCAATGAGTCCAGAATGGATGATATATACAGTAACATTCTGTGAGCAACCAGGGCTTACTAAACTGCTCAGGACGACAGGTGCTCACCGTGCCGAGATTACAAGTAGAGGCCAAATGTCTACTGGCCAGTAAAAGCCCAAACTTCTAAGGACAAGCTACTGGGAGATTATTTAAATATACTCATCAGCACAGGGAAAGTCAAAAGCAAATGACCATGCGTTGCCCTGACTTGACGTTGTAGCTGTTTCACTTTAATTTGCCTGGTCAGGTCTTCTGCTCAAGGTACATAAAAGAAAAACAGGTTGTCACATAACAATGATAATAGGAATCCTGTGCTGTCATGACAACCATGGTTCTAGGTCAGTGTTAACAGATCTCCAGACTGTGCTACTATGTGTCTCTGTTCAGCAATGTGATGTCTCTCTGTTCAGCGGTACTATGTCACTCTGTTCTGAGGTACTATGCTTCTCTGTTCAGAGGTACTATGTCTCTCTGTTCAGCACTACTATAAGTCTGTTTAGCAATGTGATGTGTCTCTGGTCAGCGATGTGATGTGTCTCTGTTCGGCGGTGTGATGTGTCTCTGGTCAGCGGTGTGATGTGTCTCTGGTCAGCGGTTTGATGTGTCTCTGTTCGGCGGTGTGATGTGTCTCTGGTCAGCGGTGTGATGTGTCTCTGGTCAGCGATGTGATGTGTCTCTGTTCGGCGGTGTGATGTGTCTCTGGTCAGCAATGCAATTTTTCTCGGTTCAGAGGTACATTGTCTCTCTGGTCAGCAATGGAATGTTTCTCTGTTCAGTAATGCGATGTGTCTTTGTTCAACACTGACTGTGGAAGGACCAGACAAAAGACACACAAGCAACTTTACTTTGGAGCCATCTGTAGCTGTAAAATAGATAAGATGTTCACGCCACACTCATCTATGAACAGGGCCTTCTGATCCCAATGACCTTCTGTTCCCAGGTTGTCCTGATCCCAGGTCCTCCTGACCCCAAGGACCTCCCTGATCCAAGGTCCTCCTGACCCCAAGGACCTCCCTGATCCAAGGTCCTCCTGACCCCAAGGACCTCCCTGATCCCAGGTCCTCCTGACCCCAAGGACCTCCCTGATCCCAGGTCCTCCTGACCCCAAGGACCTACCTGATCCAAGGTCCTCCTGACCCCAAGGACCTCCCTGATCCCAAGTCCTCCTGACCCCAAGGACCTTCCTGATCCCAGGTCCTCCTGACCCCAAGGACCATCCTGATCCTAGGTCCTCCTGACCCCAAGGACCTTCCTGATCCCCATTTTTTTAAATGCCAATCTGTATTCAGCCATTTGGATATGATTAAATACTTATAAATAGAAAACAATAATCCATTACTCAAATAGGAAGTCCCTTTTTTCTTTTGATTCTAGTGGTGTGCATTTAATCCAATCCACTAAGTGAGATCCTGAACACTTCCCAAAGGAAATGTGCCGGGGATCCCAGCCTGTGACATTTCTCTCTGAGATGAAGATAACCGGGAACCTCTCATCTGACAACCTTTTACGTATCCATATTAACTTCCATGTCACGGCCAAACTCATGTTAACATGCAGACAAAAGGAGAAAAGTGAGAACTTTCAGCACACGGTAAACGTGGGAAAATGATTGACATTTTAATAGTATTTTATTTATGATTCATGTCTTGGTTTCAAACATTGGTATGAAAAAATTAATCAAGTAAATATTGAAGCCTTAAAAATCTAAAGGATATTCATTTTACATTGAGACAGCCAGGAGAAAACCTGCACAATTTGAAGACCACAGATGTTCTTAGAATATCCATACTCACTTTACACTTACTTTTACATTTAAGCAACATTGGGAATGCGTCATACGTCAAGTCAGATATCCTGACATATGATGTATGTTCCCCCAATATGGCATTGAAAAAGACTGAATTGGACACAATTCACCCCACAACGTAAGTGGCAAAAACACAGGTCCTGGTCTAAAGAAGTGCACTACAGATCTGGGTCTAGAGATCCTGGTCTATAATGGTGTACTAGAGATACAGGTCTACAGTGGTGTACTAGTCACCCCAGTCGGTAGTGTTTTCCTGGTCCCAGGCTGGTACCAGAATCACTGTAGGTTGTGTAGGACTTTTCCCTGGAGGACTGGAAGTGTTGAATTCAAATCACTGAACTGACCAGCTGAGAAAATTGATCAGGAATTTAAATTAACTACAGAAGACTACAGAAGGCTTCAGAAAACTACTGAAATAAACATTGTAATTACATTAGGTGATCAACTGTTTGAGATGTCAGATCAATACAAGACACCACTTTAACTCTGTGTGTGTGCGTGTGACAGTTCTATATCAGCTACAGTGATTTTTCTCTGATCGATAAAAAACTGGCATTTCTAGATGACACACACACACACACATAAACACGCAAACTGATTTCAGGCGAGGAGATGTGAGGGCCCACTAGATGCCAAACTGACCCCAGGTCAGGGTCTAGAGGGCCCAGTTGGTCTGCTGTATCACAAGAACAAATACAGCGCCAGATTGAGCAGAGCCACGGAGATGTTGAGACTGAAACTCAGCAGGCTGCTGTCTGGACTGCTGTTGGAGGTCAGCCGGTCACCGTACTGGGCCAGGAGCTGGAGGGCCACCCCATTCGTCCAGCCAAAACCCAACTACAACACACACACAGAGCATGAGAGACACACACACACAGGCATCCAAGCCTATAACCCAGGTGTTCACATCTCACCCCAGGAGAGGCGGAGCCTGATGCATTTCTGTTCTACCTCATCATTAATTGTACCCATCTGGTATCAACGGTCTAAATATGTCCTTGATTAGGGGTTGCCAAGGGAAAATGGAGTGGAACTGGTTTCAAGGGCCAGATTTGAATAGTGCTGCTAAACACAGTACACACACACACCACAGTACACACACACACACACACACACACACACACACCAACAGATCATCATTTGAAAGACATAAAATACTGAGCTACCTGGACTTCATATTCCCCTCCTCCCCCAGGCTTCCCATCTCCATTCACGTCATACTGAAAGACAGTGTTTATTGGTCAGTCTGTGTTAACGGTGAAAATGTACAATAGAGTTCAATTTAATGTTACAGAATACCTTATAGGCAGACCTATTGTAAATAGTAATCACCTTTTCAAACATGGCTTCATACTTGATGTACGCCAGCCAGTTGGTTCTGATCCAACTCTGAGCCAGATCAAACCCCAGCTTCTTAGCTTCATCTGAGGGCAAGCTGGACAGGCCTGAAAGAAAAACAAAATGTTCATATGATCCTGACATGTTGACAGGAAACCAACATATTCCTATGAAGGCATAAGCCTGACAGGAAGACAACCCATTCATACGAAAGTATAGGCCTGACAGGAAGTCAACACATTCAGGTGTAGGGATAAGACTGACAGTAAAACAACATATTCATATGAAGGTTTAAGTCTGACAGGAAAACAACATATTCATATGATGGTATAAGCCTGAGAACTGAGGTAAGCATGAGTGTTTGGCACTGTATGTGTTAGCATAGATTTAAGCAGATATCTTTTTCCCAGGAAGTGGAGATGTGCATACCTTGGATCAGCATGTGTTGTAGAGGGGGCCATGCGTTGGGGTAATCCCACTGCTGTCCACTGTCTACCAGGGACGTCGGAACACCGTTGGCAAACCCAACACCACCACTAGCCTAGAGAGGGGAAACCGTCTTTCTGGAGAACCGTCATTCTGCTTGATGTGTATGTAGCACCATCCGCTGGCGAAATAGTGAACTCCACCAACAAATCATGACCAGTTTGATACACTATAATTCAGTGTTTCTCCACCCTGCTCCTGCACGCCCCCCTGCCCTGCATGTTTTAGATCTCTCCCTGCTCTGCCACACCTGATTCAAATGATCAGCTCATCATGGAGTCCTTTATGAGCTTCATCAGGTATGTTAGGGCAGGGAGAGATCTAAAACATGCAGGACAGGGGGGGGGCCCGGAGCGGGGTTGAGAATCACTGCACCATATGGACAAAGGTATGGGGACACCTACACAATACACCTACTGGAGCTTGTATGACATCCCTTTCTAAATCCATAGACATTAATATTGAGTCTGTGTCCCATTTGCAGCTGTAACTGACTCCCCTCTTCTGGGAAGAGTTCCTACAAGAAAGCTGGAGGGTTGTCGGTTGGGATTTCTGCCCATTCTTCCAGAAGAGCTTCGGTGAGGTCAGACACTGGTGTTCGACGAGAGGGCCTGGCTTGCATTTCCCGTTAGAGTTCATCCCAAAGGGTGGGGCACTGTGTCGGCCGGTCAAGTTCTTCCACACCAATCTCATCCACACCAATCTCATCCAACCATGCCTTTATGGACCTTGCTAGGTGCACAGTCATGCTGGAGCAAAAAAGGGCCTTCCGCAAACAGTTCCCACAAAGTTGGAAGCAT
This sequence comes from Novumbra hubbsi, assembly GCA_016801125.1. Taxonomy (NCBI): domain Eukaryota; kingdom Metazoa; phylum Chordata; class Actinopteri; order Esociformes; family Umbridae; genus Novumbra; species Novumbra hubbsi. The sequence goes on from JACXGK010009654.1 coordinate 9,210, forward strand.
AGAATGTTCCAAAATGTCTTGTCAAATTCAGGGATTAACATTCCCCTACAGTGGAAAAAAGAACTACCTGCAGGTAGTAGTTCAAAGCTTGCCAAACCCCCCTGACACACACATGAACTCCAACAATGCAAACACCTCCACAAACAGACTGATCATCAATGTAAATGTAGATTTTGATCGAGCCTACCTGAACAAAAGAGCTCAGGGCTGATTCTGAAAAAAATAAAATAAAACAGACATGTCCATCAGCCTGCCAGATAGAGAAGCGTGATTGGTCACTCCACAGAACATGTTTCCACTGCTCCAGAGTCCAGTGGCACCATGCTTTACACCACTCCACCCGACGTTTGGCATCGTGCTTGGTGATGTAAGGCTTGCATACAGCTGCTCGGCCATGGAAACCCACGCCATGAAGGTCCCTGCGCACTGTTTTAATGATGATGTTAACCCTCCTAGCCCGATCAAAATCAATGCGATACATTTCTATTCATAACTCCGGATTGCCTAAAGATAGAAGCCTACGTTTTTTTTCCCGTTGTAGAGGACAGTTGTCCGAAATGAATAACTGGTCGGATGTCTATCTTTCGTAAAGGGAAAGCCTTCCAAATCTCGACTACAACAACACGAAAAAAAAAAAAAAAAAAAAATTGCACGTGTTGCATTTCAATTTCATATCTCCGGAAATATTAAAGATAGAAGCCTACGGTTCTTTTTAAGTTGTAGGGGAGAATCTTATGCAACGAATAACATGTCGTTTATGTATTTCTGCAAAGAAGAAGCCTTCCATATCTGGACTAAAACCTTTTAGAGGCAATTCTGGGTCGAAAAGCGCACCTGTTACATATCTATTTATATCTCCGGAATTATTAATTATGGAAGCCCACGGTTTTTCATGATGTAGGGGACATTCAGCTGCAAAGAATGACATGTCGTTTGTGTATTTCTGTAAAGTAAAAACCTTCCAAATCTCGACCACAAAAACACTGTTTTTCATGATGGCAAAGAAAAAACCATTCCTTTTTTCAGAGGTTAATCTGATCTGATCTGAATTTGAATCTGTTTTGATTTTTTGATTAAATGATCCATCACACTGATACAGGGATCCTAAATTGTCAATTTTGGTTCATATTGTACAATTTTT
>JACXGK010009655.1:0-19487 GCA_016801125.1 Novumbra hubbsi
ACCCTACATAAGCACCCCAGTTCCGCCGGCTCGCTGCCAGTACAAACAACGTAGTACTCACGACTACACGTTACGGCTCCTGCATTACGCAGCTCAGTAGTTTGCATTTCGAAATTATATAACTCCCAGCTCGTTATATCCGAGCCCTCCTAACATCCTGCCATTCCTGCCCTACCGGCCTTCATAACTCAATCAACATTGTGCACTTGGGTCCCGTCCTCGCTTCTGCGACTCCAGTCCTTACATTTATGTTGGCAATTTGCATATAATCCAGATTGTCATTAAGACTGATCAGATGAATGGCAATTAATTGCAAAGTCCCTATCTTCCATGAAAATGACCTTAATCCCCCCAAAAAACGTTCCATTGCATTTTAGCCCTGCCACAAATAGACCAGCTGACATTATGTCAGTGATTCTCTCGATAACACAGGTAAAAGTGTTGACGAGGACAAGGCTAGAGAACACTCTGTTATGCTGATTGAGTTTGATTAACAGACTGGACGCTTAAAAAGGAGGGTGGGACTTGTTCTTCCACTGTTGACTATGGTTACCTGCAAGGAAACATGTGCAGTCATCATGGCCTTGCACAAAAAGGGGTTTCCAGACATGGATATTGCTGCTAGTAAGACTGCACCTAAATCTACCATTTGTTGGATCATCAAGAACTTCAAGGATTGAGGTTCAGTTATTGTGAAGACGGCTTCAGAGCACCAAAACCCCTGGACCGTCTCCTAAAGTTGATTCAGCTACCATCAGTCCTGTGTCATGCCAACTGTAAAACATCCTGAGACCATTCATGTGTGGGGTTGCTTCTTAGCCAAGAGAGTAGGCTCACGATTTTGCCTAAGAACACAGCCATGAATAAAGAGTGGTACCAAAACATCATGAAAGGACAGTTTGGGGACAAACAATGCATTTTCCAGCATGATGGAGCACGTTGCCATAAGGCAAAAGTGATAACTAAGTGGCTCGGGTAACAAAACATCAACATTTTGGGTCCATGGTCAGGAAACTCCCCAGCCCTTATTCCCATTGACAACTTGTGGTCAGTCCTGAAGAGGCAGGCGGACAAACAAAAACCCACCAACTCCAAGCATTGATTATGCAAGAATGGGCTGCCATCAGTCAGGATGTGGCCCAGAAGTTAATTGACAGCATGTCAGGGCCAATTGCAGAGGCCTTAAAGCAGAAGGGTCAACACTGCAAATATTGACTCTTTGCATGTACTTAATGTAATTATCAATAGTGGCCTTATGAAATGCTTGTAATTATACTTCAGATTGCCATAGTAACATCTGACAAAAAGATCTAAAACACTGCAGCAGCAATAATTCTGTAAACCAATACTTGTTACAAGTTTAGGTTACAAACTACTACTGTTCTGTGTATTAATGATTAACTGTTAAAACACACCACTTTATATAATATTTGTTTATTTTATTCTGTGTTACAAATACTTGTAATTGCCTATTCATGTGTTCACAGCAAACAGGAAAAAGCAGAGATTGTGATAACTGGAGGATCACATTCTGCTACATTTTTACCTGAAGAGGAGTTGGCACTGGCGAACAATTAGAGGAAGGCCCAGGTGGCACCTCAATGTCCACTCTGTATGTACCGGATAATATCATTATCTGGTACATATTAGATCATCATTAATGATATTACATCAATATCATTTGTTTTGACATGTATATCTTGACTCAAGGACATGTGAAATGCACAGGTGTCCCCACTGGATGCGCATTGGTCCTCCTTACTACATCATTCCAATGGGTGATCCCAATAGATGTACATTTTGGTAGTGAAACATGTAAAGTTTCCATGTAAACATCAAAAGCAACCACAACCGCAGAATTTACTTGGGGCTAGACTGTGGAAAACATCTGACTTGTACCCCACTCGAGAGCCGTGGAATACGCGGACCACTAAAGAATTTTGGGTGAATTGAAATAAAACCAGACGGGATAGGAAGCTAGTACGGGAAGCCAGTATTACTAGGCAACAGCAGACAAAATGGGCAGTTTTCTTTTGAGTTAGTATAGAGTCAATGTATAGTGTACGTCCATAACATTTTGTCCAAAGAGCTAGAAGAAATCCTACAATCACGTAATTATTCATGTACATCACATGAATCAGTCAGCCATTGGTTGTTATATTAGGTGCATAAATGTACTTTTATTACATTTGATTCAACATTATTGTCCATGAACAGTACATCAAAATGCAGTTTGCATCCAACCAGAAGTGCAAAAATGGTATGCAGGACAGTGTGAAAATGTCCAGAATGCTCCAATGTATAAGCCTACTAAATGAAATGAAGTGCAATGTATGGATGTGCAATTGCGCAATTTAACAATGTAACAAAGTGCAAATATGCAGAGGGCAGTACAAACAGTACGCATTGTGCAAATGGCAAATTAATAAATAAGGTATCATTGTGTAGAGCAAGAGGTAGCGGAGGAGGTAAAACTAGTGTTGGGTCACAGAGTTTAGCAGGGTAAGCCTGCTGGTGTTAAACCTGCTGGTGTGGGAATGAAGAAACCTATACCCGCTTGTCTGATGGCAGTTTGTGGCTCAGGTTTGAGGGGTCCCTGATAATGCCACCTGCTCTCTGCATGTGACAGTGCTTGTGTTGGTGGTCTTGGAAGGCAGGGAGCTGTGCACCAATGATCCGCTGTTCGGTTTTCACCACCCGCTGCAGAGACGTCCAGTAGGCCGTACAAAACGGTAGCATAGTTAGTCAGAATGCTGTGGACCGTGCATTGGTAAAAGTTTACCAGGATACAGCTTTAAGACTGAATCCACAATTAGTTCTTTGGTCTTCTTAGCATTCAGGGCCAGGTTATCTGCGCAACAAGTTACTAGTTGCTTGACCTCCTCTCTATAAGCTGACTCAATGATGTCACTGATCCAAACAACCCCTGTGGTGTCGTCAGCAAACTTGACATTGGTGTTGGAGCTGTCTACAGAGAAGCAGTCATGAGCTAAGCACACATCCCTGTTGTTCACCAGTGTTCAGGGTCAGGGTGGAGGAGGTGAGGTTGTCCAACCTGACAGACTGGGGTCTGTTTGTAAGAAATTCCAAAGTCCAGTTGCAAAGAGAAGAGCTGATCCCAAGGTCATGGAGTTTGGTAACCAGCCTAGAGGGGGTGACCATGTTGAATGCTGAGCTGAAGTCTATGAACAGCATCCTCAAATATGTGTTGGTTTTGTCCAGGTGGGTCAGGGCAGAGTGGAGAGTTGTGGAGATGGCGTCCTCAGTAGACCTGTTAGGGTGATAGGCGAACTGATGTGGGTCCAGTAAGAGGGGCCAGTCTTAAGACGAGCCAGTCTTTCAAAGCACTTCACCTCTGCGATGGACAGACTGAAGCTCACCTCAGATGTTGTCGCACTAAATTTTAGGGCTGGGTCTTTGTTGTCCCTTTTGAAGCGGGCATAGAAGGTGTTCAGCTTGTTTGTGAGGGAGACATCAGTGGCTGAGGGGATAGGGTGCTTTGGTCGGTAACATTGCCCTGCTACATGCGTTGAGGGTTGGAGTTGTTGTGGAAATGTTCCTCAATCCTCAGTTAGTGGGCATGTTTGGCCATCTTCATGCCCCTTTTCAGGTTGGCCCTGGATGAGTTGTAGGCCTTCGTGTCTATGGATCTAAAAGCAGCATTGCATGCTTTCAGCAGCAGTCGGATCTCTTTGTTCATCCAAGGTTTCAGGTTGGTAAAGGTGTTTATTTGTTTATGGGTGGTGACATTTTTGATGCAGGTGTTGATATATTCCAGGACAGGATATGTCTCAATTTTCTCCTCTTGTGGGGCAGGAGATATTTAGGTGGAATTTGGGAAAAACTTTTTTCAGGCTGGAGTGGTTTAAATCCCCAGCAACAATCGGGGTGCGTCATTTGTGGTTTGGTAATGACAGCCTGCAGTTCTTTTACCACAAGTTTAGCATTAGCATCAGGTGGAATGTAGGCTGTGGTAACAACAAAGGACATAAAACTCCTGAGGCAGGTAAAAGGGTCTGCAGCTAATCATAAAATTCAGACTCTCTGGGCAATCTAGAAATCTCCAGGGGAAGGTAAAGCCTGTCAAAAACATTTATTGTGCAGTGTTTTTCAATATCCAGTAATTATTTTCTGTTGTTAAGGTTGAATGCCAGGCAGTGCTGAGTGAATAGATTAAGAACTATAAAATAAACTACTACTAATTTACAAAATCTGAAGAGACGCAGAGCCTCGCAATGCACACGTCCCGCCATCTTGGTCTATTACCAAGTGAGAGGTCAATAGCGACCCACATCATTCCCACACTGGGACCAAAAGTCAAACATAAGCTAAGAGTTTTAAATAGAGGTCCTTCCACAATTCTAACAAAAACAGAGTACAACTTACTTTAAGGCCTATTTGTTCCAACACATGCTAACTAGGTAACACACATCACTTTACTAGTTCCACATACCCACATTGCATCTTGATTACAATTTCAGTCTGTGAGTATCTTATAATTATAATTGTCTATAGAACATCTGTTTGGATGTTGGTGTTCCGTAGCAATTCTGTATTCTGTAGCTAAGCATATTGTGTGTGTTTGATTATAAATAGTGTCATGCTGTGCATCAGGTGCACGGAGTCAGTTCTTGCGATTATGTCGTCACACAGCTCTCTCTCCTGATATAATTTAACCAAGAAAGTTGGCATTCATTAAAAGTCAGCTTGAATCTGTGCGACAGTTGATCAAACATTCTTTTGTTGCCTACTTCCATCCAGTTGCCTACTTCCATCCTACTTCCATACGCTATAGTGGAAATAGGGACATTAAGGTGTCTGGTGGCTTGTAGCCTTAAATTTGTCAATGCTTGACTACAGCCTTGTGTCTGAAAAATGTATGTTTATTTTCACCTTGCTCATTACAGTGCACATAGTGACACAAACATCATATTTTTATATTGCATGCACCTGCAACTCAAGCAAGATCAATTCCAAAGTAAAGGATACTTTCTTTATTGTCAAATAATTTCTAGGACTATTTCTAAAATTTGCCAGCAATTTTGTCCTTGCCATGTTAGGATATATTTCTTAATTAAATCAAATGACATGAACAAACATAAACCATTAAACCATTCCAGGTGATGGCCAAAGGCTGTGGACTTTCTGAGCAGTCGGGACACTATTGCCTATTACATCACTCAATGTTGCCCTCCTGCTAGATTGATGAATGCAGTCATAATGAAACATTGAAACTGTAAATTGGGCTGTGAGCTTTAAAGGCTATATATACGTCATCAGAGCAGACTAATGTCTCTGTATCGCTATCTGCAGTTTAACAACTCACAGTGATCTAAGAGGCTTGCTATAATGCAAGGAAGTGTCAGGTCTGTGAACAGATACTTTAAAAAATATTAACTTTAAAAACTGAAGGACTAAAAACATCATGATTGGGTAATGAAACCATGAATAGTAGTTCACCCAACCTGAGATCTGATGTTTACATTTTATTCTCCATGTGAGTTTTTATGACTCAACGAATAAAGTTACTGTAGAACACAGTGTTTCTTAAATCTGACTGTTGGTGCATATTGATTTATATTAGAGCATAGAGGGAATACCTACAATATGGATAATTTAAACTGTTTAATGTTAGAATTATTTAACACAAGGTTGTTAGCATATTTTAAAATATACTATTGTTAGCATTAAGCTGCTTGTTAGGTGCAGTGGATCATGATGTAGCGCTATGGCTTAGCTGTTATTGACAAAAAAACATATTTATGTTTTTTTATATTTAAAAGCAAAGAAATTCACCAGAAGTAATTCACAAATGTGTGTAGCCACTCATGCTGAAAACTAAGCTGACAGGTATGTAGTACACACTTATTACAGTGTCAGTTTTGTTTTGGCTTCAGAGTCCCTGAACCTACTTCTTTACCAAATGCAGTGCCATTTTTAAAGATGCCAGTGCCATTTTAAAATATGCCAGGGGTATGGTTGGCTTTATATCTACATTGTCTCAGGGTCTATAAACTAAAATCTGTTTTAAATTTAGTGGCTTTGTCTGATTTGTGTCATTGTAGTAGTAATGGCCCTCATCTAAATATGAATATATTACTAATGAGACCACTGCAAAATAATTTGTTTCTCTTGTTTTACTATGTATAGGTATGTGTTTGGGTAAAATGAACATTTCTGTTTTATTCTAGAACCAACTGACTAACATTTCTCCCAAATAAAAATAAATGTAATTTAGAGCATTTATATGCATAAATTGACAACTGGTTCAAATTACAAAAATGATGCAGACCTTCGAATAAAGATAGTAAGTTCATATTCATTTTTAAACAACATAATACAAATGTCAAAGAGTTCAGAAATTAATATTTGGGGGAATAACCCTAATTTTCAGTCACAGCTTTCATGCGTCTTGGTATGCTCGCCGCATGTCTTTCCGGTTTTCCGGACTTTATACCACTCCTGGCCAAAAAACTTTAATTGTTTGATGGCTTGTGACCGTCCATCCTCTTATTGATCACTTTCCAGAGGTTTTCAATCGGGTTTAGGTCTGAAGATTGGGCTGGCCATGACAGGGTCTTGATAAGGTTGTCCTCCATCCACACCTTGATTGACCTTGTTGAGTAGATTGGAGCATTGTCCTGCTGTGAAAAAATGCCCTTTATCTATGGGAGGCAAAGAAGAGCCAGACTGAGGTTTGCAAAAGACCATAAGAATTGATTCATTGAGGACTAGAGTAAGGTCATCTTCTGAGTAAATTTTTCAGCTTTGCCCATGACTTGGTTGTCTAATGGTTTGACAGAGACTTGGAGAGGCCTACAAGCCACAGTGTCTCGCAACCGCTGTGTCATTTGGTGAAGGATCAGTGATGATCTGGGGGTGCTTCAGCAAGGCTGGAATCAGGCAGATTTGTCTTTGAGAAGGACGCATGAACCAAGCCAATTACAAGGTTATATATAAATAAATGAGAGGGTATGTCATTTCAATAAGCAACATTGTCATGTTATATGAATTTCATTTTACTGAATCATCACAAGACACCTGCAACTGAAGTTGGAAGTCTCACCCAGTTGACTACTTTAAAATGTTGGAAGCCCTCAATCAATGATGTCTATGCTAAAATGCATTGCATCCAAGTTCAATTATATAGTGATATATGTTTGCATGGACATCACCAGCAAAGCATGTTAAGAACAAATTATAATTTACAGCAATGAACTGAGAGTAATAAGGGTTAATAGTAAGTAGTAGTAAGGGTTAATCTGCTTGGTCAGGGACGCAATTAAAAGTTTTCACCTTTTCTGACACACTTCATACCATTTGTAAATACACGCATTAGAGGTAGAAAATCTATTTGAACATCCCTCCAACTTGTAATTACCAGCAGGTAATGTGTCTTCACGAAGTTATTGACTTCTTCCATATTATTATCTCAGACGATACTTAGGAAAAAAACAAAATTACCGTAGATCAAGATCATTTCTAGCAGGAAAATTCTACTTTAGAGCATGCAGAAAGATAAATATTTTTTAACACATTTAAAAATGTATGCACTCACTAATTGAAGTCATTCTTCATAAGAGTGTATGCAAATTAATACAATGTAAATGTATAAGAGCATAATAGATGTAATTCTATTTAATGTAATATTTTTGCCATTTGCCAATCGGTGATCTTATACAACATTTTGCCCCCAGTTCATAAGTAGTATTTTCAAACTTGACTCAAACCAGAAAGATAATATGGCCATGTTTTTATCTGGGTGAAAGTTTTGCCTCCATCCTGTCTCTTCAATTCACTATATTTTCCAGGCATCAGATGGTTCAGTGGTTGAGTAGATGTGAATTAGTTAGTAACATAATGTTATTGTTAATAATGAAATAACTTTCCCCTGACTTGATGGATTGAAAGTGAGCAGAAGCTAACATACTGAAGAGATGTCAAAAAACATCTGCTAATTCTTACTTTATTTAGGTATACCGAAGGGCTGTGCCCTTAATCGGTTGACTAAATTAAATTATAATGCATATACAGTAAATCTGGTAACATCACAGTAGTGACATAAGATTTTGTCCGCACTGAATAGAATATTTACTATATGTTTAAAATAACATTTAAAAAGAGATGGCCCAAAATGACCATGCTCTAGGTCAGGGGTCTTCAAATCTGGACCTTAAAGCCAGTTCCTTTGAGGTAGAACAGAAAACCAGCATGCTCCGGACCTCGATGGGTAAGGTTTGAATACCCCTGCTCTAGGTAATAGTGTTTATTTGTGTTTGCTTTCTATCATCATTGCTGGCAAAGATCAGCCATGATGAGCACAAGATCTCAAGAGTCCCCCAAAAAATGTGTCACTTTAAATTATATTGGAACACAATGTAATAAAACGTTTGCTCACTCAAGGTAAAATTCTCAGGGAAATTGTTATTATAAAAAATGGGTATTGACTTCTCTTGATTCAATGAATGTTTGATGAAATCATATTTTTAGTGAAGAAGACGAAGGGTTTTGCATTGAATACAGAAGAAATCAATTTAGTTCTGATACATGTACTGAACAAATGCCCAGAGCTTGCTTCTCATCTTTACAAATATATTTTTATATGATTTTTAAAGTACAAGATCTACAAAATGTAATGAAAAATTACAATATACAAGAGCGCATTACCTGTGTTGTTTATTTTATACAACCTTTTTTTGCTTATCTTTATCAAAGGTGCCAATAATTTGGAGGTGAGTGTAGTTCATCGGTACTGGGCCTGTTTCTCTAGCATGCACTATGCTCACATGTTCAAAGAAACACCTGAAAATAGGATTGGTAATTGTTGACAAAGATTTCTATTTTCTATTCAAAGGTCATATGTAGATACAGTAGTTTTATTTATAAGAATAAAGTACAGTGAAATAAAGTGCACTAAGTACCTTAGAGGATAATCCGTTAGTTCAGTAGAGTACATGTTCAGAAAAGACCAACACTGTCAGTGCCAGATCGTCTTGTCTTTTACAGCGAATCCAGCAATCCATGTTCCTTGTTTCTGAGCCCCTGCCCAGTTACATTGCCTGTTCTAGAGTTCCCGTTGTGAACCTTCGCCTGCCCACCGACCACGTACCAGCCCAACGCCTGATAACCTGCCCAACAGCCCCGTTGCCAACCTTCGCCTGCCCACCAACCACGCACCTGCCGACGTCTGATAACCCCCCCCGACAGCCCTGTTGCCAACCATCGCCTGTAAATTACAACAAACATTCTGTGTAGTATTGCACTTACCTGACCAGTGTCCGCCTTTGGGTCCTTCCGGATAATAACCCTGATGAAAACAACACATTGTCGCAGGTTGTTGCAAAATAAATACATGCTTATTAGAAATTCTTGACATTCACATATATTTTTTTCTTTTTCAGTTCTGCTCCAACGGCAGGTATTTGTGTACAATACATTTTCAGATATGAAGTTATTTAGCTGTAGGAGGAAATGTTGGGTAGGGATTAAGGTTAGAGCAAGAAGAGGGTCTAAGACCAATCAATCACATTTCTCCCAACAGCTGAAGCAATTCATAACCTATACACACCCAAAACAAAAATAAAATGTGTCTATTTTACATCCGTAATATTGTGCTGAACCATAAAGGCAATCCAAAGAACATTAACAGGGCTTTTAGCAGATCACCCTCAGTCTGATAGTCAAAGTCTTGTATTTGTCAAGTGCACCAAAGAACATGTGTCATTCTGTAAAATTTAATTCAGGCTAAAACCATGATTGCTTTTACAGATCTATAATAAATCAAAGTTAATTAAAATATTACAGGTATGCCTAGTCTCCTGTCCCATTTGGAATGTGTTAATGAAATACAACAACTGCAGAATATAAAGATTGTGCTGCTTTTTTATATAAGTTTCAACAGTACTCAAGTTTAGAAGGTATGCTAACCATGCTTTTTACTAGCTAGCGTAATCCAAGGCTAAAGAAATATAACAATAAAAAACAATAATATTCATCAATATGGCATGTATCATATGTAAAGAATAGCTTACAGCCATTGCTTTACTAAGCATAACAAATATGGATTAAACAGGATTAAATCAAATGCTCTGATCATCATAGACAAAACAAAAAACAACAAAGAGTGTAACAAGGGAGTTCAAAGAGTGTAACACCACTACTATCACTACATGAGTTTGCTTCTTTCAGGCGTATTGTTTTTCCATAAAGAATGGAACCAAAGCCGACGATGAGGCAAGCCTATTGTATGGGTTTTACTATATACCCTACTGGAAACATGAGATGTGCCTTTTTATGCCATTGGGTTGCCTCTTGGTGTGAAAAGCGTCAGTTCGTTGATAGAGACAGCTGGCTTCAGTATTCTGGAGGCAGTGGGTGAAAAACCCTCAACTTCCTCTCATTAGCCTGACCTCCGACCCTATGGTTTTAATAATCCACAATATTGCTACCCTAAGTGACCTATGCATATTTATAAAGTCCTCATTATGCCATCACTCAAAGCAATCATTATCCTGGGGCCTATTATAGTAGAGTTCTGGCACAGTATCGCTGATGGGCTCTTTTTTGATGGACACAGCACAAATGAAAATGCCTGGCAGAGTTATACACGTTGGGAAATCAAACTCTCATTGGTAAAAACCACATTTGTCATAGACATCCTAAAATGGGGTTTGTGTTTTTTTTCATTCCTGGATACAAATAAATACAGCTTTTAGAATATAGAAAATGTACATGGTCCTAAGATAAATAACTTAATAATAATATTAAAAATCACATACTTGAAATATTCTACAGAAGTTGTTTGGATTAAAAAGTCACATTTAAACTTGCCCGGGAATTCTGCAAACTGAAATGTATTGCAAAGCAAACATTTTACACTACTTAAGAGGAATGGTGTTGTGGATACATTTTGAATACATTCACTGGAAAGTATATAGCTTATGTCAGGAAAGCCCTTAAAATACCTACTGCACATTGAGAGCTTGCTGATAAAAACAGTGGACAACGCCCCTGAAAATAGCTTTCAGCAATGCATAATGCCCCATGGCCAGCTTGAGATGTAACCTTGTTGAACCAATGAAATAAGGGAGGGTTTTTCTTCTCTTGTTCAATGTGAAAAGTAGACAAAAGTTTATTTCAAACCATAACATAGTCCAATCGCAATAACGCATGCAGATTTATTTCCCTTACATAATTGGATGTGTTTCTCTACAGAGCTCTGGTAAAATATTTGAAAGCTCTACAATAGTGGACTGGTCAAACTTGATTTAAACTTTCATGTTTCTAGGTTGAAGCTCAATGTTCAAGTGATAATGCTGAATTCCAATGTCCTTACGCTTACATCCAATAAGTCAATACAACATAATTGATTATCAGAATTTGCTAATCATATTCTACACTTTTTTTACGGCATGCTCCTTTTCTGTTATTAGAAGAATTTAGTGGATTTGCCTAGTGGACAATCTGGCCATTGCATTCAAATGACAATAACGTCCCCAAAGTGAGCATTAGACCACAAGGAATACTACTGAATATCTCATCGTTATTACTAAATGTTTACATTAATCACTGCCATTTGCCAAATAATTCACGCACAAATGATGAATTAGATAAACAAAAAAAGTGCATTTACCTGTAATTTAAGCAGGGTGTATTAAACACAATGTGAGGTTTTTCTTCTCAATAACAACAACTGATAATGATACCATTGTATAGAAACAAATTAGCCAAACATGACCATAAAGAGAGAACGGCTCGGCCAATCAATAACAGTTTTTTTTTTTATTATTAAATTTAATTGAAAAAAATCATAATTGCAAATATATTGGTATACTGAATTATGAACTGGGTGGTTCAAACTACAAATGTTGATTAGCTAAAGGCTGTGGTATTTCAGTATACCATGTATACATTCTTTATATTGCTAATACTAGTTTAGTGAAAGATTTACATAAGTTATAATTACTTTTTGGTAACCACTTCATAATAACAACAAGACTGTGGTTTGTTTTGAAGTACACCACAATCCCTTGTGCATTAACATTTAGTTAAAGCCATTGAAAAAAATTATAATTATGGTCTACAGATTAAAATCAATGTCTTCTAGGTATTTGCCATAAAATGGTACTCCTAATGATTAGTAAATGTTGCATGTTCTAATTTGACAAACATCTGCATTGCAAAAAGGATGATATTGATATCCGGGTTAGGGCTAGCCTGGTTTTGCAGCATTTTGCTTTAAACAGTAGCTTTTTTAACAAGGAAACAGAATGTTCTGCTACAGCATTTGTGGCTGACAAGGAACAGCCCATCAATTTATTATGAATTGTTCTTTGAAAACATCTTTTGCAAAGTCATATGGACATTGTTTTTTCAATGGAAGTAATCTTGAATTAAAATATATATCTTACAGAGACAGAAAATATCAAAATGTTGTATGTTTATAGTATACAACATTGCTGGTTCTTTTGTTGTTGCTTAGTAGGGTACCATGGTATGCAGAAGATTTATCTGATGCGGTCCTTAGGATAATGACAGCAAGGGTAATATCAATATTATTGATATTTTTAGTCAAACCAACATGAATAACAACCAGTTTATTTCAAATGGAACAAAGCCATACCAGTAGCAGATATTATCGGAATACTGTTTTGTCCAACATTTTAGTCAATAAACTAACCACAGAAAGGTTGACGTAGACCTATGTATATATTTTTGTGATTAGACAAACAAGACCACTTTAATGTTTAGTGCTTATAGGGAACATGTTTTTTGGCTTACTAGTATGTTTTATTTTATATTTAGAGCACTTGGCCCATAGATGCCAATTTTTAAGTTATGTCGAAATTGGTTATTTGGTACAATAAGTGTACTGTTTGTAGCAGTTTTCTGAAATATAAAACGGCGGAAAATCTAATATGGCAGTCTTTGAGTCACTTTGGCAAAGAAAATGCAAATGAATTACAAAAAAATCATACAATGTGATTTGGGGGATTTTTGTTTTAGATTCCGTCTCTCACAGTTGAAGTGTACCTATGATAAAGATTACAGACCTCTAGATTCTTTGTATGTAGGAAAACCTGAAATATCGGCAGTGTATCAAATACTTGTTCTCCTCACTGTACATATGTTGCTATGTTGAAGGTTTGGGCCTTCCTTCTCATGGGAATTTGCAAAAATACAGTAAAATACACAGCTTACTCTTACTATGCATGGTTTCTTTGATATTGTGGTTACCGTCTGAATACTTAGTAACACAAACATTGGGGGTTTTCAAAAATGTTTGGGAAAGTCGAGAAACCAATTATTTCCTATGGTAAATTTGTGTTAAATGCTGTTTACTAGTGAGATGTGTTGTAGTCACTTACAGATGCATTACTGGTACAAAGCAAACTAACTGCTAAATAGTAATTTTGTAAATACTACAGCCAGACACAGAACACCACATGGAGAGGTGCTTCAAAAATATACTGTTTTAATTAGTGTCTCTTTTTTGTCACCCGACTTTGTCTTACCATCTGCTCCTGCACCTGGGTCAGCCTCATTTTAGCATTGGTGCTGGTCCTAATATACGTCACCATTTTACTGGATTTGGAGTGTACACCATTGAGTCCAGGGGACTGATCAAAAAATAAAATGTTGTGCATGTGCAATAAATATTGCATGCCTAATTGGCAAACAACCCTGTGCGATTGAAACACTATTGGTCACATTGTCCAGTGAAATATTTTCCTAATGGAAGCACAGAACTGTAAGTTGGGTCCAGTTAATTCTGTAAACAGCTGGGAACATATTCTCAAAACCTTTTATCTTACCACTAAGAGGCCTTCTAAACAGCATTAAAAGTTTCTAGCTAAGATATTCCTCTTAAAACCATTTTACAAAACTGCTGAGACCAACTTTCATGGTGAAAGTGATAACGCCCCTAAAAATATGTCTGCATGTTATTGTCCCACGATCAGTTTCAGCTAGTAGCTTGTTTTTTCTGCAGTCAGAGCATCACCATTTTAGGAATAAAACAACCTGTCTAAGAAACACAAAAGGTGCTGTTGACTCATCATTAAAAAATAAACCCACCTCCCTAAAAATTGTAGAGAGGCTGTTTGGCGCAAAGGTGGTGGACAAAGTGAAAACAGTCCCAATCTCTGATAACACAGACCAAAACAGAATTTGTAAAATGGCTGGATATTGTGAAAACCAGTTAATCTGTCCAGTTAAGAAGCATAAGCATTGTGAATCACCTGTTTTGGTGCACTTGAGAGGCAACAGCAAGCCAACCAAAAAGGGAATGGTTTTGCAGGTGATGGCCACAGACAGTGTCCTGGTCACTACAGGTAACATAAAGCGTTACCTGCAGCTAATTCAGGTTGCACAGGTGACAGAGATGATAGTCTGGAGACGCCGTGGTGAACGTTTTGCTGCCTGCTACCTCTTCGGAGGCATTTCATTTGAGGGTCGCACAAACCTCTAAATGTTAGCTAACTGCTGTTAGGAACCAATATGATATTGTCAGACCTTACACTGATGCAGTGTTATGGGTTCCTCATGGTGCTGGACAATGTCTGGCCTCATGGGGTCAGACTGTGTAGGCCAAAAAAAAAACAGTAGGGCAGGAGGAACTTGAATAGTGACCATACAAAGGATTAAAGAGACACAGGTGACAACAATACACTAATGACAATGAACATAAAAACAGGACAACAAGAACAAAACACACAGGATGTAGAACTGCAACGAGACCCACATTCAAGTACTTTAAGCACACCAAGGACCTTGTGCTGCAATGTGTTAAAGAAACATGGCTGGTTGCAGCCATTAAAGTAGCATAAATCAAGCCTGTTGATGGCCGGTATGGGTTCTAAAGAGTAAATCAATGTAAAATATACTTAAACATGCAATAGCATTTAGACTGTAAATTAGATTAGCAAATAAAGTAATGTATTCAATTCAACATTTTATAAACTCTTTGCAAACAAGAAATATTATTGATGCACTTCAAGGATTTGAGATCTATAGACCCCTGTAGATGTTGTAGTGTTCTCGCCTCAATTACTGTAATGTCGTCACATCGTGGCACATTGTGGCTCCAGCTTTCGAAGTCACAGGTCCACTAGTTGCCACTGCCCCTTTTTTCATCATCCTACCATTATCATGTGCATATCTGTTCCCTTGGCTCTCCTTGTTTTTGTGCTTTATTGTTTCACATTCAACTTTATTAGACTACAGATCGGAGGTGCAATCACGCTATAGTGGCTTACACATCCACGCATACATCCTGGTGCATGTTCCTGATCTGTCAGGTGGGTTTTTTTCTCCATTATGGGGAGCATTCATTGGTTATCTACTGCGTAAATCTTCCTTGGTCTACTAGGTAATTTACTGTAAACAGTCACAAACTGAATGATACATTCTTCTTTATGTGCACAGTTAATATTTTGCTGTTTCTGAGATATTTAATCAGCCACACCCGCCACATGGTGGTCAGCTTACTTGCATTGCCACTTCTTTCGTCCTTATATTATCATACACAAGCAAAATATATAAAATGCAAATGTGAAGCCTAGCATCAAGAATATATATTGCTCTGTTGTACATGCACTAAAACATATCATTTGACAATTATAACAGGGATATAGCCTATAGCATTATGCACTATTAAAAATGCTAAGTACAAATAATTTCTCATTGCATCTTCAATTCAGAAATAGCAAAGGTTTGAAAATAAAAATGTACTTTAAGCCTGTACAGTAAAAAAATCAATCAGCCTAATAAATAACAAAACACAGTTATTAGTGTAGGCAGTTTATTTGTTTCTACCACTGAGGAGACATTATGCCCATCTTAAAATTATCCTTGAAACTCCTGTCCAGATCTGGGCTTTCAGGGATCTATTCCTGGATGTTGTTTGACTAGCCATGTTTTGCAAGTGGACATTTCACACAGCTTGTCACGGTTAAAGTGTGAGGCGGAACCAGGCGCATACATTGTAAAGTAAATGTGATTTAATCCAAGACACAGGAACAAACTAACACCAACAGTAAACGCAAAAGTAAAGGTGCTGTGGGAAACGGCAAAACAGAACTAAACAAAATACAAGAAACGTGTAGAGCAGGGGTGGGCAAACTACGGCCCGAGGGCCAAATACGGCGGAAGGTAATGAAATGGTTTTGAGGGGAATTAAAAAACAACTCACCAGCCCATTATTATGAGTCGGAATTTCTATTTACACATTATATGGGATCTACTGTACATATGTACTGTATGTTTTAACTTTTTCTCTGAAAATCATTTATGATTAACAAATTACAAAAACAAATGTGGCCCTCCAGTTAATTTCAAAATCCTGATGTGGCCCCCAAGCCAAAATGTTTGCCCTCCCCTGGTGTAGAGTATCCACAGTGAAATGGAATTAATTAGGACTAACCGTGAAGTTGTGAGCTACAAACAATAAACTACACCAGTGTGGAAAAACCCTAAACTAAATAGGCTCCCCAATCAGAGACAACTGATCACAGCTGCTCTGACTGGGGAGCCCACAGTGCCACAGAGATGGCTAGAGGCCTCTCTGTGTGTCATGTCCTGACCGTGAGCCCCAAAGCATAGAGAAGGCTAGGGCATGACACAGCTGGTGTAATGAAAAGCAAAGCAATGGGAGAACATATTTGTTTTCAACTGCAACTTTGTTTAAATTGCGTAGGATTGCTTAGCATATCAGTAGTGCATGTTGGTGTTTGCAAACTTGACCTGCTGAAACTGAGCTCCTGCAACTTACAGAAAAAGCTATGAATCCAGAGAGAGAAGCCGTCCACACATGTACACAGACAGAGGCACACATATTTGCAAAGTTGGAATTAAGCACAGTGTAATGTCCAGGCCTGACTTGTCATTCTTTGTCATGCTTGTTTTCTCTATAGCCACTTAAGTTAGACTGGTACTGTGCTGTCAGAATTCAGTGAAGTGTACCAACATAAGAAGAGTTGCTTCATGGCAAATGTAGATGCTTATATTGTTCACATACCTATTATTCTTTAGATTGTTTTTGTACTGTTTGTGTTTGTTTCCAATTTGAACCGTAGCTTAATGCACATAGTTCTTCTTCAAAATAAGACCATATAGTTACAAAGCTAATTGATTCATTGTCAGTAGTGTTTGCTTCATTACTCTGTAAGTACTGAATATCAACTACTGTATGTGCATAGAGAGTTCATAGCTAAAATCAATGGTATGTAAATATATTCTCACAAATAACTCACAAATGAGACACTAATTGTTTATTAGCTGTCAAATGATTTCCGGTTCCGGTTTAGCGTGTTGAGAGAGTTGACGCATACTGAAAAACTCCTGTATATTAGCTAATTTGGTAGATTTGTTATTCTAATTTATCTCTTCATTGTCTCTTCATTTCAAAATCAGATAGTTTGAGACACAAACACACTGTGACCAGCGTTTAGCCCACATGGGGCTGACTGTCAGCGGCTACTCTCTCAGACCTCCCGGATCTCCGCTTGACTTTCATTTTGGAAAGTATGGCTCAAAGCTGTTCAGCTGGGGTCTGCTATCGAGACAGTTTGGCACCTGCCATTGAGGCAGATCTGGTCTCTTGGCTTCCGAGCCACTGCAGAGGACCAGGTAACCCATATGGACACTTTCAAACACAACCTTAGTGGCTACAGCAACCACATAGAGTACCCCTTGAGGAATCGGTTGCCTGACATCTGAGAACCAAAACAACAAAAATCGAGGCCCGCTTGCACTGCTGCAATCTTCGACTGATCAGAATTCCATAGCAATTAGGAAATGGTGGGACACAAAGTGCCTGCATGTGCTGTCCCCAGGCTACCGTGGACTGTTTTCTTCAGTAGAGTTGGGTTCCACTTTCATTCCTACTTGCCGAAACTGGACATGGCTGATCGGATCACCCCTGAAATGCGTAAAGGCAAAAACACTAGTTTTCACTATCGTTAGGTTCCATAATTTCCAGGTAAAGGAATGGATTCTCCCAAGGAAAAACCGAGATCTACTACACTTTTGCGATCGCAGGGTTTCTTATTTTCATAACCTCACGTTTGATGTCATTAAGAGAAAAGCTGCATTCCTTGATGTGAAACACAGCCAATACAAAGAAGATAAGAAGAAAGTCAAATTTTTCTACTCTATGTATTAAACAAGGAGGGGAGAGGCTGCAGTTCAACTCTCACAAAGGAGCCCAGCGCTGGTTCAACCAACACTTTTCATTGTAGTAGTCTTAGTTGTGATTTGACAGCTTTCTGTCAATTGTGTAATAACATTGTTTTACATTGACTGACACTGCTATGTGCTGCTGTGCTTGTCACTATGTTGTTACAAAGCTAACAACTCCTATAAGGTTTTTAACTTTGGAAAAAAAATCAATGAATGCTCCTGTCAAAAGATCTAAGGTCTTCTTTAAATGCGGATGTGGTATTTCAGCAATTATGCACTAAGGATCAATCAAGGCTGCAAAACTCAAGGTTTAGTCATGTCTTCGATTCATACTACCTTCAAGGCCAGAGGATTTGCATTTTTTTTATTTTGATTGGCAATATAATTCTCTTCTCACCTACTAACATAACCTCTGACAGTAATGGGAGGTTTTTAGTCGCAATTTGCTCCATGTTACACAAACTGTTAGTTTTGGTCCATGTATATGCTCAACTGTTTTTCTCCAAATCCTACTGTATGACCTTGTGCCACCGCTACTAAAGCCCCTGCAAAGTCGGGAGACAGTGTTGACCCTTCAAGATCTCACCTGGCATGCTGTCAAATACCCGCACTCTGACTGATGGCAGCCCATTAATGCATAATCAATGCTTGGAGTTTGTCTGAAAATGTGGGTTTTTGTTTGACCACCCACCTCTTAAGGATGGACAACAAGTTCTCAATGGGACTAAAGTCTGGGGAGTTTCCTGGACATGGACCCAAAATATTTTGTTCTCCAAGCCACTTAGTAATCACTTTTGCCTTATGGCAAGGTGCTCCATCAGGCTGGCAAAGGCTTTGTTCGTCCCCAAACTGTTCTTGGATGGTTGGGAGAAGTTGCTCTCAGATGATGTTTTGGTACCATTCTAAATTCATGGCTTTGTTCTTAGGCAAACATGTGAGTGAGCCCACTCCCTTGGCTGAGAAGCAACCCAACACATGAATAGTCTCCGGATACTTTACTGTTGGCATGACACAGGACTGATGGTAGCACTCACCCTGTCATCTCCGGACAAGCGTTTTTCTGGATGCCCCAAACAATCGGACAGGGGATTTATCAGAGAAAATTACTTTACCCCAGTCCTCAGCAGTATAATCCCTGTACCTTTTGCAGAATATCAGTCTGTTCCTGATGTTTTTCATGGAGAGATTTGACATCTTTCATGCCCTTCTTGACACCAGGCCATCCTCCAACATTCTTCGCCTCACAGTGCATGTAGATGCACTCACACCTAACTGCTGCCATTCCTGAGCAATCTCTGCACTGGTGG
>JACXGK010009656.1:6074-19631 GCA_016801125.1 Novumbra hubbsi
GCCATGACACTGTCTGGTCCTTGCTGGGGCCCATACTCTGTGAGATGTCTGGCCATGACACTGTCTGGTTGATGCTGGTACCATACTCTGGGGGATGTCTGGCCATGACACTGTCTGGTTGATGCTGGTACCATACTCTGTGAGATGTCTGGCCATGACACTGTCTGGTCCTTGCTGGGGACCATACTCTGTGAGATGTCTGGGTATTTTTGGACAATCCTTTACATCACTTTAGGATATATGGTTTGGGATATTTAGGTGTGATTGAGGGTTCTGTAAAACACCAACATGGTCTGTTCTCATATTGAAGACACACTTGTTCAAGAAGACTTGACATTAGTGTCTACATTCATAACATCTAAAAGCCGAAGTGAGTGTCTTGGATGAGGAGGTTTTTGTCATGGTGTTTATCACTGTGATACGTGTTCTTTAACAGAGTCATCCCATGTATGACAGTAATACACTGCTGAGTCTGACTCCTCCACATTATTCATAACCAAACGATAATCTGATTTAGACTGATGATTAGATGTGAATTTAGGAGAAGAGAAACCAGAACCATATTTAACAGAGCTCCAATCATCTTAAAACATGCTGAGGAACTGCTCCTGGAACCTGTTTATACCAACGGGCACTACTATCAGTAACAGTCCCCAGGTTACAGTCCATAGTGACCATCTCTCCTTTCCTCACTGTCACAACAGGAGGCTTCTGTGTCAGAACAGTCTCTCCACTGACACCTGGGAAATAAGATGACATGTAGTAAAGAGAAACATACACACTCATTATTAAGAAAACATGAAGTAAAACCTCCAGTTAGTCAAACTCCTTACATGTTAGAGCAGTGATGAGAGTGCAGAGTGTCCCCAGCATGTTGTCAGTGTGTGATGTGAACAACCCTTACTGACCAGATGAGAGATGAGGAGGTTGGAGTGTGAGGAGAGGAGAGACTGAAGGACCCACCTATAAGGAGACAGACAAGGAGGACCAGAGGAGGGGCCTCTATAGGTAACCTATAAGGAGACAGACAGGGAGGAGCCGAGGGAGGAGCCACTATAGGTAACCTATAAGGAGACAGACAGGGAGGACCAGAGGGAGGAACCTCTATAGGTAACCTATAAAGAGACAGACAGGGTGGATTAGAGGGAGGGGCCTCTCTCTCGCTGCCTATCAGCTTCTATGATTGACAAATTGAAATTGCTGACAGTCTAATACTTATTCACCCTACCCACCACATGGTGTTACATGAAAGTGTTTAAAAGTGTTTGCCTCTGATCACCCAAAAAAAAATCCATTACGTCATAGTGAAAAGTTTAAACAGTATGGAAACAAAACTATTGTTTTCGTTTCCATGAGTAAAGATGCTCTTTGCTATGACACAACAGAATGAGCTTTGGTTCAGCCAGTTGTCTTTAGCAGACGTCATGTTATTAGTAGAATGGATTCCCACAATGTGCACTTACAGACCAGACAGCTGTGTCTGTAGTAAAGAACATGTCTCTGTCCTCATAATTGATGGTCCCTGCTCCACTAGTGGACATTCACAGACTACAGCCTCTACTCTGCTGTGAATCTCACACAATCTAGAATACTTTTATCACTTAGAACATTTACAGCCACACAGCATTTTACTTTGAATGTGAATGTGCTGATAGTGGTAGACAAGATATAGGGATTAAATACACAAAACATAAACTAAGCGCTCATACATTTCTATACCAGGTTGGTGGGCTTTTATGGTAATTTGTGGTGATCAAATACTCTACATGCATTTACAGCTGACATATATAAATATATATATATATATAAGTACCACCAAAATAAAACAAGATGGATGATAAGTCCAGAGTTAACTGAGCAGTATAGTACCGCATTTTTATTTAAATTCAGAAGTGTCTTGATGTGTTAATTATAGTATCGTAGGCCAACATCCATTCCGAAATCATTATGGGTTAGATATCCATTTTTGTTTTACTTATATTATGATCAGACCATTGAATTAACAGATCAAACAGTGATCTCAATGCAGCAGTCAGGATTATGACCTGACATAGTTGTGGTCGTGTTTCAGCGTCTTGTGTCATCCATTTGGTTTTTGAAAATGTCAACCTCCTTTTTCCTGATTTGTTGCTTTCTTCCATTTCTAGACGGTTCCTTGGCTTTTGTGGGATAAAAGTATAAAACATTTTTAATAATCATCTTTTCATCAAAGATTTAGAATTGGAACTAACAGACAGGGTTGCATGGTAACAGTCAACACAAGTAACCTTTGTGACATCAAAATGTACGTAGAATAAGTATTAGGTAGTCACAACTATTTTTGAATATGATTAATAATATGAATAAATTATAACTAATAAATGTTTCATTTTGATTTAACTAAGGTGTGAGCCCATATCTGATAAGGTGCCATCATTTAGCCTACAGGAGACCGCTGAAGGAGGCCGAGTGGGACGGGAGTAGCTCCTCATGTCGAGGAGGACTGAGCTCTGTTGGCCTAGAGCCTGACGGAGCGTCGTATCCACTGGGTCCATGTTGGGCCAGTTCTGTCAGAACGGGCCAGCAGGTGTCGTGCAGAGGGACCCAAACCCGTTGTCAAAACTGAGCGGGTCCCAACCCACTGGGGAACAGGAACTGGCGAGGCAAAAAACACAGGGACTGACAAGCAGAACTGACAAAGTCACAGACTTGGAATCAGCGTGGAACAGGCGAGGTTTGGGAGGTAGGACCGGGGATAAATGGAGTGGTGTTGAGGAGAGGATGAGCAGCAGGTTCAGAATGAGGAGGTGGAATGGCATAAGCGGACCAGAATTAAATATCACCGTTTGTGTTGGAGTGATCAGGTCCTTCCCAAATGCTTAGTGTCTCATTGACAAGATCCAATCTTTTGTGTTTTGATATTTAATAATAGTTTTCTCAACATGGTTAACTTTACCAGGCCGGGACCGGTGAAGCAGGAAGGGACCCTGTGTCAGCTGGAGGCCACGCCCCCTGAGCAGGACGGAGCAGATGGAGGCCACGCCCCCGAGCAGGACGGAGAAGATGGAGGCCACGCCCCCGAGCAGGTCGGAACAGATGGAGGCCACGCCCCCGGAACAGGACAGAGCAGATGGAGGCCACGCCCCCAAGCAGGACAGAGCAGATGGAGGCCACGCCCCTGGAACAGGACAGAGCAGATGGAGGCCACGCCCCCGAGCAGGAATGAACAGATGGAGGCCACACCCCTGGAACAGGACAGAGCAGATGGAGGCCACGCCCCCAAGCAGGATGGAGAAGATGGAGGCTACGCCCCCAAGCAGGACGGAGCAGATGGAGTGAGGAGGAGGTGGAGATGAGGGATATGGTGGGCAGGCCTGGTGGGGAGGAGCCTCTATAGGTAACCTATAAGGAGACAGACAGGGAGGACCAGAGGGAGGGGCCTCTATAGGTAACCTATAAGGAGACAGACAGGGAGGACCTGAAAATGGTAGACAGTCAATGTGGTTGAATCCTCAGGTCACCTGCAGGTCAAAGGTGACTGGTGAAGCTGAGGATGTTTCCACACAAGAAGATGCAATAAACGGGCAAAGACAAAATGGGAAAAATATGCAAATATTCAATATCAAACCTGGTTCAAAAGTGAACATTGTTTCTGTAAAGAGGATGCAATTAATCTTAATTGACACATTTGTCTAAATGTGTCAAATCTAACAAGTCTAATTTAACATAATATTAATAAAGGAATTCCAAGATTATTCTGGATTTTTTATTGTAGATAATTGATATTTGCTTTAGAAAACAACTTATTTATATGATCTATGTCTTCATTGATTACACTCACATGCCTTAAAGAGTTTATTGAACTATATGTGGTTGACTATGGTTGTTATTGTGCAATAGAATCACATACATTACCAGGTGAATATAGAAGTGTATCAGACATTACCCTTCTTTAGTAGGTGTGGTTTACAGTGTTTTACATAAAGAACATCATTTACATGAAGCTATAAATAAGAGAAGAGGAAACAGGTGTCCTGGACAGAAATAGATCTACACATCACTGTTACTCAGTATCAGAGTTAGAACACGTCCCTGGTGAATGACTCTGATAACTACAGATAGTAGATATGAAACCAACAGTATGTCTTTGGATGAGAATGAAACCAGTGGTCCACAGACATCTGTGCCTGTTTAGAAGTACCTTTATTTCCTCATTATTGGTGGTCCTGTGTGGACCTCTGGTGGACATTCACAGAACTACAGCCTCAATTCTGCTTCTTAATTACACAGCATTTAAAATACCTTTTTCAGTTTAGTACATTTACTGCCTCACAGCATTTTGCTCGATGTGATGGTGCTGATGGTGGTAGAAAACATATAGGGACTAAATACACAAAGCATAAACAAAGCTGACATACATTTATATGCAATGGCTGAGTACCTATATGATACTTGGTGGTGAGTAAATCCTTTAAATGCATTTACAGCTGATTTAGGCTGTAAAAGTATCAGCATGTTGATGGAGGGAGATGACCTGAGTTTGCAGTGCAGTATAGTATTTAGTTTGAATACATAAGTGTCTTGATGTGTTGAGTATCGTTTTATTAGTCTCTATGGGACAGATGGTGAGTTCAGAAGCAAAGTAAACGATTTTATTGTCAAGTGCACCAAATAACTTGTGGCTTAAAGCCTTCCCTTCTCTAGGGGCAGATTGGGAGGTGCCTTTCTGGAGTGGGACCCAAGCGTGATTAGTACAGGCTCCCGGACAGAAATTCAACAAAATGTCACACCTGCCATCCAAACCCTGTCCTTTCTTGCCTTCGTGGATGCATAACATCTGCATATAACATCTGCATTTGAAATCTGCCCAGTAAGTGCATGATTAATGCTGATTACAGCAATGTAATGCAGGGATCCACACATAAACAAGTGCATGTACACACACACACACCTGAAGAATCCTGCTGGGGAGAAGTAGAAGCCAATTAGACAACATAACACTAGAGACCTGTGTAGCTGAGGAGGTGGATGTCTCCTCCTCCAGAGGCTCTGAGATCATTCCTGAAGAGGCCTCTGTGGCTGAGGAGGTGCATGGCTCCTCATCGTGGTCGGTGCCAGAGGGTGCTCCCAAATATTTCAAATGGGCCCCTGAATTTGCACGGAAATACAATATATGAGTCTAACACCCTTATTTGTGGCACAATGAAATATGTGTCATTACGCACAACTTATCTGACTTTCAGAATAGCAACCAAATGAACCATACAACCTTCTTGGTTAATTCTAGGCATAAGACACCACAAAATACTCAAAAACAAATGACCCTTACTGAGTTCCAGACCTAGTCAATACAATCCCAGAAAACCTTTACAATGTCACCTTAATGATAGTTAACCAAAACAATAATGTAGCACATTGTTGTAAATGTGTCATTGTTTTGCTGCAGGATACATACATTATCATGATGGAACTGTCACTGTAAAATGTAATCCATAGTTAGGTATGCTAGTTGTCGCTCTGTGTAATAGCAAAGCAAGCAACATAGCAACATACGCTAGCATCATTACAACAGACAATTTAATTACATGCATATAGTATACAGTATGATATTTATAAAGAGAAATGATAGTAGCTGCATACGTTTATCTTTTTCGTGTTTCTCCTCATCTTCTTTCTTCTCTTTTCTAAACTGCGCAGGGCTTTGTCCCTTTTCTTGTCCATTATTTTGACTCGAATGTCAAAAAATGACCCGTCCTCCAACACTGTCAAGGGTCAAGACTAAACCAATTTACCTTGGTGTTGTGCAGACTGGTTTTATATTTGTTCTTAACGATTTCGCAAAGAAATGAATCTGAAATATGTGAAAATATGTATTCCCAGTATTATGATTACGTTGTGGTTTATTTGGTAGCATTTCGTTGTGTGACTGACTTTACTATATGCATTATTAGTGCTGTACAAAGTCAAAGGTGCGCTATTTCATAGACTTCCCCGCTCCTCCCTCAGGCTTCCAGTAGGGAGGCCTGAGTTTAACTTACCCCTCCCCCCTCCCCATCTCCTGAGTGGGAGAACGTCCCAGCCTAGGCACTAGTCAGCCTAGCTCACGAACTAGAATTCCCCTATCACTCCGTCTAGGTGAATGTTCCCACACGGTGACTCTATTTTTCGTGATCTGCAAATGAGCGTTATGATCACGCAAATGTCACCATTCAATTTGTTTTGTGTGCAAAAAGAAAAGTCAAAAACATTTCAAAACATCCTACATTGCAGACATATTGTAGCCTGAAATCCATACCTAAATCATTATGGGTAAGATGTAAGGGTTCAGGACGAACGTAGTGATGGTTGGAATCCCATTCTGAACAGTGAGTCAGTGTAGCGAAGCTCGGAGGTAACGAACTATGTTGGCGTTGGTTACTCAAATGAGCCGAGTGAGCAATCCGTATCGGAGTGGTACTACGATCTGTATCTCTATATACATATTTATATGAAGAAAGGCTGGAAATTGTAGAGTGCAAACTACTTCCCACGAGTCCGAATCAGAGAATGTCCACACGATCACATGTCTCCAAAGTAAACGCCTTTATTACAGATATATCTGGAGATCGTTCCCCACAATACAGCCAAGAAGATCTGAATCTCTTTTTCACCTGGACACAATTTTATACAGCCCCTCCCACCCCACAGTCATTGCATAGAATTTGTTGAGTGTGCTTCCTGGGTGGGCGTGTCCCATCTTGCCGACCCCATCTCTGTCCGTGGGGCCATCTGGTGACCTCGGAGGCAGACGAAGAAGACAGTTGACAGAGGGGGGGGGCTGGCGCCAGGAGATCTGCCAGGACACCTCTGCTGTAGTAGTTCTACAGTAGGCACGTACAATAATGAATGTAGTATTTGATGTTTGATTGTACTGTTAAATATGGTTAAAATCATAGGCTTCAATGAACTTTGTTAAAATTTAAAAGACTCATGCACGACTGAGTTATTCATTTTCATCGTTTGTGCCGGGCGAAAGGCATGCTGGGATGCAAATGACACGTCACAGATTCAACTTAAAAAATCCAGGTTGAAACAAATTGATTGATTGAAAAGGGGTGTGAATCATTCCCTTACATTTTTTATGTTTGATCGGTGTTATATTTTTTTGGGTGTATTCACATATCTAAATAAATGCACTTAACTTTAGTCTGGCACTGACCTAAACGTATTGCTTTGTTGTACTTATTATTATTGTCAGATGTTGTTTTTTTCAAGACACGTTGTGAATCAGAGCATCTGCTAAATTATTAAAATGTAAATGTAATCAAAGGTAATTATGATAAACATTCTGTGTGATGTTGTCCTGAACTTACTCTGCTCTGCCGGTTTATAGTGTGTTGAGATCCTGACAGTGTGCAGAGGAACATTATGATGCTGTGATGAGTAGCTGCTATCAAGTTACTGACTCTTCCCACGTCATTCCGGCTACAAGCTACCCAGCCGGTTCAGCAACAAAATGTATGTAAATGCAGACAATTTCTCACTCAAAGGATGCGTCTACATTCTTAATATGAGCATGTGATGGTCAAAAATTACACCAAAATAGATATTTATTTTCAGACATGCTTTAGTCTAATAGTTTGACGAGGACAGACAGAACATAAGCGTGTTGAGTAAATGCAAACCCAAATCTCTTGTTGTACAGATGTAAAAGGTAATGTGAGAAATCTTGTTTGCAGTATTTCTGATGAACGTCCAATAGTCTGCCTTTGTATAGGGAAATAGTTCACAACTTAACCAACCTCCTCATTTTTGAAATTTCGTCTTGGATCATTGGCAATATAAAACCATTTTCCAAATTAACATTGTGTCCTGGAAGTGTCTTACAAATAGATGGGTATTCAGCTATGGCAAATGATTGTATTGGTTATCAATATTTAATTTGTTTTTTCAATTAGGGTCTTTTTTAACAGAATTCTGGTGGTGCTCTATAGTTATTGTGCCACAGACCTGGTTTGTAGATATTGTGCCACAGACCTGGTTTGTAGCTATTGTGCCACAGACCTGGTTTGTAGTTATTGTGCCACAGACCTGGTTTGTAGTTATTGTGCCACAGACCTGGTTTGTAGTTATTGTGCCACAGACCTGGTTTGTAGTTATTGTGCCACAGACCTGGTTTGTAGTTATTGTGCCACAAACCTGGTTTGTAGTTATACCAAGCGCAGTGCTACTGAACATGTAGATAATGTTATCCTTAATTAGATATTGATGGTGGGGGTTTATGATGAACACATTTACTTCATTATGGATATAGAAATGTATTTGTATAGTATCCAAACATAATGTTAAATAAAATTAAAGCTATGTAGGGGCCAAGCAAAACCTAGAGATCGACAAGAGAGTCTGTGGTGATTGACCCTATCGTGTGAAAAGTGTGGCTGTAGACAGTAATACGACATTGTAACTCATTTAGATGTATTAGAGACATTTCTCGATGTCTTGTGCATTTTGTTTTGTTGTACTTGAACTGTTTAATGACGATAAAGTTGAGTCTAAGGTAATTTAATTCCCCAGGATAGAGTGCACTATTCCTGGGTAACTTGTATGTATGTATGTATTGTCACAGAACCATTACTCAAGTGCAACAGAGGGTGAAAATCTTAGGTGGGATCCTACAACAAAGCTTGACAATACAGTAAACAGATATTTATACTAATACACGACTCACTATACAATGAACACCTGCTGGTGTGTGGTGGGTGGACTAAAGAGTAAAGAAAATGAAGAATATACAGTATATACATGGAGTATACAGCATATACAGGTAATATACAGTATGTACAGGGTAATATACAGTATATACATGGAGTATACAGCATGAACAGGTAATATACAGTATATACATGGAGTAAACAGCATGAACAGGTAATACGCAGCATGTACAGGGTAATACACAGCATGTACAAGTAATATACAGCATGTACAGGTAATATACAGCATGTTCAGGTAATATACAGCATGTGCAGGGAAATATACAGTATCTACAGGGTAATATACAGTATATACGTGGAGTATGCAGCATAAACAGGTAATATACAGTATATACATGGAGCATGCAGCATATACAGGTAATATACAGTATGTACAGGTAATATACAGTATGTGCAGGGTAATATACAGCATGTACAGGGTAATATACAATATGTAGAAATGTGTGTGTTTGAGAGTGAAATAATTGTTGCTTGCTGCAGGTCAAGTAGGCTTGATACATTTTAAGTTGAATCCATAAATTCCTGTGTGCTTGTGTCATCGAGGCATCTTCCATGACACAAGCAAGCTATTATAAACTATCAATCTCTTACAGAAATCATCCATAGTCTACGTTTGAATTCCATCTTGACTGACACCCTTACTAAACCCAAACGGGAGAGAGACTGTTGCCCCAATGTAATTGCATGGTCCGGTTGGCATTCCTGCAAGCCTGAATTCTCATATTGTATTTTAAGCACCACTTTAACTAGATTTATCAAACCACTTTTTATTATCAACACCATCAAAGTATTTTGAAGGTGTCAACAAAGTACAAAGGATTATTTGGTCTGCTTCAACTGTCATGAAAGATGAAATGGACTTTGTGTTTACTACATTCAATGTTGCAAGGCTTGTATTACTTTAAAGTGAGGTGATATTCTAGGCAAAAAGATCTTGGGGCAGGATTTAGCGTTTGATAGTTGAAATACACAAAGTAGCTGAAGGTAGTGTGCCTGCTGCCTTTAGGACAAATGCTGGCATGGCAGTGCAGTATTACGCAGAAAGAGGTTGGATGTAATGGTGCTCCATGTGTAGCCTAGTTGTGCTAATAGAATAAAATGTGTAATATGGGTGTACGGTTAGTCTACGGATTGACAGATGAGTCTTTATGAATGTGTGTGTTTTCTGTGGATTTGAAAATTGCATCCCGGGGTCTCTAACACAAATACCCTCCCCGGGAATAGTGCACTGTTACCTGGTAACATAGGTGTGGGTGTGTGGGTGTGTGGGACTCTGGTGAACTTCACCCACTTGGGTAACATAAGTGTGTTTGTTCGTAGGTGTGTTTGTGTGTGTATGACTCTGGTGACTAATGTCAGTGTGTAGACCAGTCATAGGTCAACTTCACCCACTTTTTTCCACGGGATACCGTGCACTATGTCTTGGTAACATAAGCGTGTGTGTGTGTGTGTTTTTGTGTTGGTGTGCATTTGTGAGTGTGTGTGTGTGGGACTGATAACTTCTTTTTAAATAGTGGAGAAAAAAAATGTGGCCTTTGAAAACTTTTTAAAGCTTTTTCACGAATTCCAAGATGGCGGAATTTCTAAACCACCAAAATGAAAACAGTCAATTGCAAAGTTGTTCCACATCGGGCCATGCATCAGCTGATACCAGTTGCACGTTGCAGTTTGTTACAGGAATATAGGACAATATACTTACCAAGTGTGGTCGGATATCTGACATTCCTAAAGACTTTAAATCCCAACTTTAATGTAATTGGCTTGTGGCGGTCACATGGTTTGTACTACCAATTCCATATAAATTGCAGTACAACTACACCATGCCCTCTTGGCACACAACAACTTTGGCTGAAATCGATGTTTGTGTTAATTTGTGTTCAGTTAAGAAGTAAAATAATGTTTTTCAGTATGTTTCGGTATTGTAGGCCTCATCTGGTCCTCTTACCGACCATGGACACAAGTATTGGTGAACATTGGACAAAGGGTTGCAGAGAAATGCCCTCGCATAGGTTTCTTTTGCGGTGGCTGATGCATTTAATGGGCTGTTACTGATAGACTGCTTTGATAATCAAAAAACCTTCTGATAACTTTTGTGCATCTTGGTCTAAAGAGCAACTGTGCAAAAAAGCGGGACGATTAAACAAGATTTGTGACCTGTAAAACCTTTTGAAGCTTTTTCACAAAATCCAAGATGGCGGAGAAACTACATATCTTTTTATCACAGGAGAAAATGGCAGAAGAAAACGAAAAGAACAAACACAATAGGTGCTTTGCAGCTTTGCTGCTTTTCCCCTAATGAAAGGTTCAAAAAGACTCCTTTTAAATTATGCTGTTGAATTATTCTTTGAGCCAAACGGTATCAGTAGATGAAAGTAGTGAAATAGAAAATAAACAATTGCCTATAAAACAGGGATCCCTTATAACAGCAGACAGATCTGGATGATTATAAAGTACTTTTAGATAATCTAACAATGTTGTCATCATCAAAAATATATGTCTTTGTGTTTTTGATAATTTCAAGGGCATCCTTTGACATTAGAGTATACCAATAACAACAACTAATTGAATAGGGTACTTAGTATACAATTATTTAATTCAGTTAAATACATATTTTCTTGACTACTTTGGTGTAGATAACAAGGATGTTCATCAGACTGCACAAATACACAAACTCTTTTCTAAAATGCTTTTTATTGAATATCCAAACAATATAGCAAAGCTCAAACATTCTGTGTCAATCATAATGTGTCTTCTATGTGTGATATGTGTATGAATATAGCAATGTATCTTCTTTTAAAAAATATAAAAATAAAATATTGCATATGCTGGAAAAACTCAGGTCTCTACAATTCATTGATGCATTCAGACTTCTTGATGCCTTTCTCAGTGAACTTGGATCCCACGGTGACTTTACATGAGAACTCTTTGTCCTGGTTCCATTCTGACGTGTCAATGGTCAGATAACTGCTGAGCTGGAAGGTCTTGTCGTCATGCGGTACAGAAGTACTGGTAACAATGTTACTGGTGACTGGACTCCCACCAGCGGTCCAGCTGACCTCAGCGTAGCCCATGGCCATCTGACTGGCCAGACACACCAGGGTGACTTTACAGGACTTCAACTCATCACTGGGTGGAGGGAGGATTGTCAAGACAGGTGGAGGAAGAGTAGAGTCTGGACCAAAGGATGAGTAGAAGAAAAATTACACAGTCATTATACACAGTTCTGATAAAAAGTTTCCTCACAGAAAAGAATTAGTTGAGTAATTATTGTACAATCTACTCAATAATGTCTGGTTGCAAGTTGTAAAAACATTTACATTGCTGATCAATTATTTTATTCTGTGTGTCAGCAGACACAAATTGCAATATCTACCATCTATGTAACAACAGTGTGTTTATCTACCATTTATATACTGGGTTTATAATGATGATTAAAATATAATGGGACTTCAGGTTATACATAATCATGTAGAATTCACATGACTCTGGACTCTTTAACTAAGTACATGATTACTGCACTGAATGATACATAATAAATGCTTGCAATCTATAATCAAAATATAGTTAGTCAAGTAGTAGGTTGTAAATTAACTTTTACAAATACTGTGGACATTTCACCTTATTATCAGTCTAAAAACAATATTTATTAAATAGTAGTAAATAATAATATTATGTTCTATACATTAACAATTAACTCCTGTTTTACAACGTCCATGAAAAAAGGTGAAAACAATCTACTTACTAGTGACAATGAGCTTGGTTCCTTGTCCGAATACCACAGTGATTCAGTTTGTATACATGGTCGTACAAAAACCTCCTCACTATCACTACTGGGAGAACAGGAACTGAAACCTCCAATACAGACAGCAATTCACTTTTCTACTAACATATCAGGGTCTTCTCTTTGTCTGCGGAAACATGTGAATCCATTAATTAAAAAACAATCTAAGGATCCAATCTTCACTCAATATCAATGTTGTTGATCATGAGGCCGACAGTTTTGAGAGTATTGATTTACACAAAGTGTTCTGCTGCTTCAGTGTTACTGTGGTATACTGAAGTATAACTACAAGTATTTCATATGTGTCAAAGTGACAATTACATGAAGTACATGCAAAGAGTCAGAATGTGTGCGTTTTGTTTGTCCACCCGCCTCTTCAGGATTGACCATTAGTTCTCAGTGGGATTAATGTCTGTGGAGTTTCCTGGCCATGGAACCAAAATATTGATGTTTTGTTCCCTGAGCCACTGAGTTATCACATTTGCCTTATGGCAAGGTGCTCCATCATGCTTAAAAAGGCATTGTTCGTCACCAAACTGTTCTTGGATGGTAGGGAGCAGTTGCTCTCTGAGGCTGTTTGGTACCATTCTTTATTCATGGCTGTGTTGTTAGGCACAATTGTGAGTGAGCCCATTCTCTTGGGAGAGAAGCAACCCCACAAATGAATGGTCTTAGGATGCTTTACTGTTGGCATGACTCAGGATCGATGGTAGCGCCCAACTTTTCTTCACTGGACAAGCATTTTTCCGGATTCCCCAAACAATCGAAAAGGGGATTCATCATAAAAAATGTACATTATCAGACCCAAGTCTGCCATCAGGCAAGCGGTACATGTCTAAATGATGACTTTGCATGTTTCCTTGCATGCTTAACACAGGTGTTAGTGTTGATGAGAACAAAGCTGGAGATCACTCTGTCTTGCTAATTGAGTCAGAATAACAGAC
The DNA here is from genome assembly GCA_016801125.1 of Novumbra hubbsi. Taxonomy (NCBI): domain Eukaryota; kingdom Metazoa; phylum Chordata; class Actinopteri; order Esociformes; family Umbridae; genus Novumbra; species Novumbra hubbsi. The sequence goes on from JACXGK010009656.1 coordinate 19,529, forward strand.
TGGAAGCTTTAAAAGGAGGGTGACGCTTGAAATCATTTTTCATTCTCTGTTATACCTTAAAGGTCTAAGGCCTTTTTGTGATGACCAAAGTCTGCCAGCACTA
>JACXGK010009657.1:0-19531 GCA_016801125.1 Novumbra hubbsi
GAGGGAGGGGGGCATGGAGTAGATGTGTGAGGAGGAGGGAGGAGGGAGGAATGAGAGAACACAGAAAGATGAGGAAAACGTAGCTTTGTTATTTAACAAGCATCATGCCAAAATACATTGCTGCTGGCATTATGTTTCTTGCTGTCCTTCCATGAGACATGGCAGCAGGGTTTCAGCCAGTGGGTGGTGCTGCAGATGGAGGCAGACAGACATAACCAGGCAGGACAGAAGTGATCAATGAACACAGAAAAGGTTTTAATTACAGTTGCACTGTATCTCATAAATAGCAAGCAAATCTGCAGCACCAAATTTCAGAGAGAGAAAGGTAACTCTTAACAATAAACACACTCCGCCATATATCACATAACACCTAGACCTGCTGAAGCATCCAGCCCAACACACTTCACAGTAGGGTTGCAGCAACTAGTCGATACGAATACATGACATTGATAATCAAAATTGTTGGCAACAAATGTCATCGATTAGTTGGGTCTACAAGAGACAAAGCAAAAAATATAGATTTTGAAAGATAGCAGAGGCTGAGATGGTCAAAGCTTCACAGCTGGGAAGTCACGAACGACCAAAAACCAGTGTTGCCAGACATCGCAAGAGAAATAAGCAACTGGGACTGTCAAAAGAAGCCCAAGACAAGCATTTGAGATGCATACAAAGCCCCAAAAGCCTTTTTTACGCAAACACTTAAGTATGAGGGAGAGCCCGTTGCGCTAATTTGGCTGAGTACCTGACAATTGAATTTGTCCAATTTAGCAAACATACAGAAAATGGTTTCTTACAGGTGGAATTACATTTAAAGCCAACTTTTCTTTCTTTCACCAGTAACCACAGTTAGTATTAAATGTTCACAATACTTGTGAACACACTGATTGGATACAAAGCTAACAGAAATGTATTTGCTGTTGTTTGCAAAAACAAGTGAATTGAACCTATTGAACCTATTTGGGAATGGGAAGCAATTAAAGCTAGTAGTAGCCCGAAAACATATATTTATTTTGAATATAACACTGAAGACATACGTTTATTTTGAATATAACACTGAAAATGTACATTTATTGTAAATAAAACACTTGCTTTAAATTCTAGAATTGATGTATTTTTTTCTATCTGATGAATCAAAGTAGTAATCGACAAAATAAACGACTATAAAAATAGTTGTTAGTTGCAGCCCTACTTCACTGTACTGTCCTAAAGGTGTATCCATGGCTACTGTGCTAACAGTCCCATAACACTTGTTCCTGGACCGGTCACAGAGGATGAGGGATGGCTGGGGGGCTGGGCCAGGGTCATCACATGACTGCCCAAGAAATGCAAAACAGCTTCTTGTTAGAATGACACACACACACACACAAAACAAACCATTGCCCCATTATTGTCATAGCAACCGGTTCAAGCGGCTTGCGTTTGCAGCTGCCATAGAAACCATGAAAGGCACCAAAATCTCTCAAACACACAAATGATGCTTTCTACTCTCTCTCTCTTTCTCTCTCTCTCACACACACACACACACACCTGTAGATGAATGTAATTTTAGAACTTTAGTTCTTTACATTTGCATAGATCCCCCATCTCTTTCTGGTTGGGCCGAGATGAAAATAATGTGTTTTATTTTGGATGAGACCTGCCACCTACTCGGACTGCAACACCAACTGATTTAGCAACTGCCCTGCCAGTGATCGTTTGTCTCTTGAGAAGGGTAATGAGGTCAGCCTAACAGGCCAGTCGGGGTCAATGGTCTCCAGGACATTCATTCTCTTCATTACATTTAATATTTCATTTAAAGCATATTTAATATGTTTCATAGTCATTTCGAAAAGTGTATACCTGTGTGATTTTTTTCTTTCTGTTTATTTTAGAACTACCTTTTTAACGAATGCCATTGTTTAGGAACTTAAACAAAAGAACAACACTGCATCCACCACAACATCTGCTTTAACATCTGCAACCAATAAACATTGACTTTTTTTTAATTCGCAATGATAAAAAGAGAAGACAATGCACATAGCCTAGAGATGAACCTTCCTTTGTGTTATGCGTCAACTCCCCCAGTACCTTTTTATCTTTTTAAAATTCTAGAAGTAGATTCAGTGAATTGATCAAGAAGCTCAAAGCAACACAGCAAGTTCACCACAGCGCCTCCAGACTCATTCACGTCTGTCACATGTGCTCAGTGTCAGGATGGATATGGAGAGATCAATTGTCTGTGGTCACCACCTGCAAAAGCAATCCCTTTTTGGGGGTTGTCGTGCTGCCACAATCTGACACAATATACACATAATGTGTTAACTGCCATGCTTCTTTTTATGCCAAAGGCTAGATGAAACATTCAACTGATACATAAATGAATTAAAACAAAAGAATACAACTAAAGCAAAATAAAAGGCAGTAGTTAAATCTATAATGAGGACAAACAATCCCCTTTATAGCCAGTGATCCGGCCATGACTCTAATGTGGAATCTATATGTAATGTTAGCAACATTGCTAATTGAGTGACTCTGGACCAGGGGCGGGCAAACTACGGCCCTCAAGGCTGTCCCATCCGGCCCTCGGAATGCCCTTTTCTGGCCTCCAAATCAATTATGATTAACAAATTACAAAAACAAATGTGGCCCTCCATTTCATTTCAAAACCCTGATGTGGCCCCCGAGCCAAAATATTTGCCCACCCCTGCTCTGGACAGACATAACAAGAGGTAAACTCGATACCAAATCAGGTACTACCAAATTTCAAAATGTGTATTCTACTTTCTAACTGTTGTTATGATCCTGACAGATGTTAAGGTTAAAAAAGGAATTGACTGGGGTATCAATTAAATAACCAAAGTTCTATAGTTGCTATAGCAATACATGGGCCACCCAAAGGAGCCAATCAGCTCAGTGTGAGCTTAGCCCAGAGGTCACCTGTGGTCATGCCCTTGGCCAGTCAGCCTCAGTGGAGATTGATGGGGGAACAGTAAGGGAGAAGCATAGAAGGAGGGGCAAGGCCCAGTGGAACAGCGGATGAGGTGTCAACCTTAATCCTTGGTCCTCTCATTTCTCCTCCTCCACTGCACCGTGACGCAGAGAAATGTGGCGTGTGTAGTGTGTGGGAGAGAGAAGGTGTGTGAGTGTCTGCGTGTGCGTTGTAGAGAGAGAGAGAGAGTGCGTGTATATGTGTGTGTGTGTTGCAGAGACAGGGTGTGTCAAAGTACATGTTGGACAACCCATGAATCAGATGTTATTCCTCCATGCAGTACGGTATACAATCACTACAGCTTTTCAGCGGTACACCTTTGTCCCTTCCTGTCTCTCTCTGGCCCTCCCGCTCTTTCACCCATCTCACCCATCTCTCCCTCCCTGTCTCCTCTTCTCCATCTCCCATACCAGCTGGCTCTACCCTCCATCTGTCCCTTCCTCCCCCAAAACCCCTCTTTTCTGTTTCTCTATCTTTCCGTCCAGTACGATGTGTCATTAATTAACCATCAATTACCAAACAGCTAGTCAAGTTACCTCTAGACCACCGGACCTCTCAATGATTTAAGGAGGTCATACAATAGAGCAGCACAAACACACTCACCAAAACACAAACACAAACAAAACTACAAACAATAACGCAAATAAAAGCAGAACCTAAAAACTAAAACAAATGTATCAACCAACAACAATTTAAAAATAGTACACATAGCCAGGATTGGTCATGCATCCCTTTCACACATGGGGGAACATTCCCAAAGTAACGTTCATACATGCGGCTATGTTGGACAGTCATACACATGGACAAGTCCACTAGTTATTTAGTGTGGCTTAGTAAATAACATGTCCACTAGTTATTTATTGAGAATGAGTAGACACATGATAAGACAAAAACAAATTATTCTGCCATGAGTTTCTCAAGTAACTTTAGCTAACTGGGCTAGCCAAATAGCACAGCGTGTAGAAAGTTAGCTATAGAAGAGCACTGGTGAAGTGGCATTTTGCTGATATTATTGAACATGAACCCACAGGCAATTCATGGTTTGATTGGCATTGCTGCTTGCTGGAATTACTAATCTCTCCATGCACTAGTATTGACATTAGCCTAAAGCCTATTATTGCCTGTTGTTCTTTAATTCTTGTCATGTAGCTGAGGCACACAGCGATCCATCTCCGATGAATGAAAAGGCTGGCCAAAATAATAGCAAATATATTTTAGCTAATGTAAATTCATTCACTCCTACTCAGTTCTGGAATAAACACCATCCATCAAAACACTATCTAGTCCAAGTCTTATTAAGCACACTGCTGTTGTGATTTAGGAGTGAGGTTTTTCAATCAACCTTCAATCATGATAAAAGCTACCTTATAACGGCCATTTGTAGGGTGATGATTAAAGCACCAGAACAAAACATCTTCATCAAAGCTTACTGTTTCTGGTAGGAATGTTCTTGGCCCATTAATGAACATCTACTTATGTTACTGAACATCACGTAAGGAACTGAGGCAGGGAGGTTGGAAACGTGAGGGTTCCCTAAACACACAAGTAAAGGTTACTTAATGTTACTATGATGAAGAAAATATAAATGAACAAATAAATGTTAATAAATCCGTGGTAAGGCAATGTTAGCAAAATACATCACTCTGATAAACAATGCTTATTCCTAAAGGTCAGTAGTCATGGTCTTCCATAATCATGTACTTGCGCTGTGTTAAGGTCCAAGAGAACAAGAATAAATAAGAGAAGTCAGAGAACAGATGCAAACGGACAGATTCAGACAGGGAAGATGTATGGCAAGTTTTAAATGGGCTCATATTAAGTCAAGTGTTCATAAAAAACACAATCAGGCATTGAATACAGGTTTGTGGCTACAACCAAAACTATTGTGATTAGTGACCATTTTAAATAGAAACTCCACAATTGTCCCCTCACACAAGAACCTTGGTGTGACACTCGACACTAACCTGTTATTCTCTGCCAACTTCAAAAGCAGTGACTCGCTCTCGAAGATTCATGCTGTACAACATCTGCAAAATACAACCCCACGTCACACATGAAGCGGCTCAGGTTCTGATCCAGTCACTTGTCATATCCCCACTTGACTATAGCAACACACTGTTGGCTGGGCTCCCCGCTTGCACCATCAAGCCCCTGCGACTAATCCGAAACGCAGCAGCCTGTCTCGTGTTCAACCTTCCCAAATTCACCCATGTCATCCCTCTCGTCCCCAAACTTTTGGTAGAAGCTTGCATCCGCTGTTTGCCTATGGTGCAGCAAAGGGAACCGCCCCTCAAAACCTGCAGGCTGCGCTTACGCCATACAACCCTTCCTGTGCACTCCGACCTGCCACGTCATGCCTGTGGCCACCCAACCCCCTTATGGATGGGCAGCTCCCGCTCAGCCAAGGCAAAACTCTTCTGTCTTGGCATCTCAATGGTGGAACAAACTTCCCCTTGAAGCCAGGACAGCAGAGTCCCTGCCTATCATCCGAAAGCTGCTGAAAACCAACCTCTTTGATGAGTATCTTAATTAAATTGTGTATTTCCCCCCCATCCCAACCACCCAAAGAAAATGCACTTAACTTTGATTTCTCTGGCACTGTCATCTAACGGCTTGGATGAAGGAAAATGTAAGATTGTTTTTTTTTTGTACACGCATGGCAATGGCAATATTTATAAAGCACATTTTAAAACAACCAATGCTGAACAAAGTGCTGTACAAAGTTGTGCAAGAATCAAATGTGACATATCAAAATATAAATACGAGAAACAAACAAGACTGTTACACAAAAGTGACCCTAAACTGACTGGGCAGTTCCACGGTCTAGGGGCCACAACTGAGACTGTGGAATGTCTAAAAGCAGCAGGTTAGATGATCCAAGTGGCCTGGGCAAGTTAAGCCGTGTAAGGAGATCAGAAATACAATACAGTGGAGTCTATCCATGAAAAGCCTTAAAAACAAGTAGCAGCACCTTAAAATCGATTCAGTATTTGACTGATAACCAGTGAGTAGGCCAAAATAGGGGAGATATGGTCCCTCTTCCTGGTCCCAGACAGCAATCTAGCAGCCGCATTCTGAACAAGCTGCAAGCGTACCAATGTAGAGTGGGTTAGGGCTAAGGTTTGCAATAATCAATTCAAGACGATATAAGGGCATGAGTTACAGTCTCAAAGTCCTTAAGAAAAAGGAAGGCTTTCAATTTTGCAATTGTCCAAATTTGTTTGTCAAATTTTTATGCTGAATAAAAGATAACACCTACATTTCTTGCCTGTAGGTGGCCTGTAGTGCACAAGGGCCCCAGATTTTTACCAAGATCTTCTGTTGATTTGGGAGTTTCAAAAAGTTCCTATTTTTTTGCCATCCAGCACTTAATATCTTTAAGGCCGTAAAATAGAGACTACAAGGGGTTGGTAACACCTGGTTTCAACGGTAAGTACAGCTGTGTGTCATCAGCATAACAGTGATGTGGTATATTATGTTCATGGAGAATAGAGGCCAGAGGGAGCATATATAAAGAGAATAGAATTGGCCCCAGGATAGATCCTTGAGGTACTCCACATGTGAGCTCTGCCGGGAGGAGGACATGTTTCCAATAGTAAATGAAAAGGTTCCATCCTTCAAATAAGAGTTAAACCACTGAAGAGCAGCGCCCTGCGTACCAGTTCCTTGCAGGAGGCGATCAAGGAGAACAGCATGAACAACAGTATCAGTAGCAGCACTTAGGTCAAGGCAAGATGCTGTGATGTACTCTGAAACCAGACTGAAAGTTGTCCAGCATGTTATTTTCAATAAAAAAAGAGAAGAGCTGAGACTGAACAACCTTCCCCTAAAATGTTTACAATCAGTAGGGTCCAGAATGTTTTTTTTTAAGCAAAGGCTGAACCACGGCATGTTTAAATCCGGAGGGAACGATGACATTTAAAGGGAGCTATTTATTACAGACATAAAACTAGGATCAATAGTAACTAACATCTCTTTAAAAAGACGTGAGGAAGCTAGGTCTTTAGGGAAAAAAGTTGGCTTTACGTAAGACTATATCCATCGGTGTAGAGTGCCACAGACTCAAAGCAATTGAAAGAGGGAGGGCATATGAATAAATCAGAAGGGTCATGATCAGCAAGTGAGATACAAGATCTAAAGATGCCAACCTTGTTAATGAAGAAATTCTGAAATTGTTCGGTAGTTTCAAGAGGCAGAAGTCGTATGATTTATTGCTGTGTTGATTACAAAAAAATGTGCATATTTAGCTATAATAGCAATAGCAAAAATGCTTTGCTTTAGATGCTTTGACAAGATGTTGATAGGACGCTAGAAGATCACTCTTTCATAGGACACTTGCAGCTTATCTTTCTTCCATTTACTCTCTGCTTTCCTACACTCTTGTCTGAGGGCACGAGTCTCATTATTAAGCCTGTGTAAGGATTTAACTTTTCATTGCTTAAGTTTGAGTGAGGCAACCGTATCAAGTATGTTTTTAACAGTGGTATTAAACAGAGTAACTAGAGTAATCTTCTGTACCTAGAGAGGAGGAGAGCTTGTCGCTATAAAGCTAGTAAAAGGGGAAGCGATGAAAGTATTCAAAAATGTCCTAGGAGTGGTTTGATCATGTTCCCAAATGTAGCGATCTGGCATATCAGGGAAAGGTAATGGATACGAGAGTGATGCATCCCATAACCTTATTGCCACCATGGCACACTCTGTATTCATATTGTTGACCTCAGCAAACCGCTAGCCAACACAATGTTATACATGCTGTCGGCCGTCGTTGCCCGGTAGAGTTGAAGGGAAAACACTGGCAATAAAAGGTAAGCATTTGCCCACTGAAGTCAGTTTTGACTTTGAACTACAGCAAGGTCAAGGCCCGGGTGAGGAAGATGTTGGTCTCAGACAAAGGCCTCAGAAAAATAAAGCAGCATGTAAAAATTATGGGCTTTCAGCCAGCTGAAAGGACTGAATAACATTTTAATAAATTGGAGCAGCATACAGTAAACAAATGAACATGACTCAGTTGGTAAAGGCAATTACAACACAGTGTGTTTGATTCCAATGTGTTTCATAAGATTTTTTTTAAATGTGACTGAAAGTTATTGTTATTATTTTATGTACAATCCTCTTCCTTACCCTGATTATACCTGGGAAGGCCTGTCTACTCCAAGATCTCTCCAGCATGGCTGAAAACTCTTATGTTGTCCCTCTCAGAGTGCAATAGAACCTTAGTGTGGGCCTGGACAACAGCCTGTGTTTCTGGTCACTCCTGCAGGTTTATGTTCTACAAAAGGAGCACGACCTTAACTCACAGACACGAATCAAGGGCATTATATAGTTATACTATATACTATGCTATAGTCAATTGACCTGTATTGAAAACCACATTTTAAGTAGCCTAACTGTTTTAACATATATAATATAATATATAATATACATAATATTGTGTGGGGTCAGGAGCCTACTTTAAGAGGTATTTAGGTTTTGGCCTAATTATCATACTTGTTCAAACTCTGATGCTGAAATAGGACACTGAGATGAGAAGAGTTACAGGACATTCTACAGTAACGCATACACTTTTTCCTTTTAAAGTGTATGCCAAACAAAAAACATTGATTTTAATGTATAACAAACCATACAAAGCTGTATATACAATAAAACATTTTACACAGCTCAAAATGATTAAGGGATGATGTAATGATCACAGTATAAAACCAAGTCAGTAAAACTTCAGGGATATCAATCAGTCCTGTTAGGAATCATTGGCGATTGTGAATCAGTTTCAACTAATTTGGTGCAAATGTAAGTGACAGCGGGTGCACTGGAGAGGCAACAGTAAGAATAACCTCAAAAAAGGAATGGTTTTGCAGGTGGTGGCAACAGACAATTGGTCACTCCTTATACTTCCTGACTGATACTTCTCTATTTTAGCATTTTCAGCTCCCCCAGGATTGCACATCCATACGTGCCATTCAAAGAAGTTTGCTGTCCTTGAATGTCCTTCAACTTTATTGTCCCTGAACAGTACAAGTAGTGTACACCGAAATTCAGTTTGCATCCAACCAGAAATGCTAAAACCACACTCCATAAGTGTTTGGGAACTGAGGAGACCAATTGCAGTAGGTTTTACAATTGAAATGTTTTCCCATTCTTGAATTTAAAGAATTTCAACAGTTCTAGGTCTCCTTTTTCATTTTATAATGTGCCAAATATTTTCAATAAGGGTACAGGTCTAGACTGCAGGCAGGTCAGTTTAGCACCAGGACTCTTACTACCATCCATGCTGTTGTTATGCAGTGCCCTTCACAATTATTGGCACCCCTAGTAAAGACGAGTAAAAAAGGGGTTATACAATATTTTTCCTTTTGGTGAATCAGCATAATGTCACACTGAACACAATGAGAAACACCCAATTGAATCATTTTAATTGTAAATTTGAGAAAATCTTGGTTTTTAACCCGACCACGTGGGATACAGTTATTGGCACCCTTTGAAATTCGTATATTTTCTAATTAGATTTTTTGTTTTATATTATTTTTATGAAACACAAAAACATGAAGTGCCACTAAAGTTACATAAAAATGTAAAAAATTAAGGCACAACGTTAGGAGAGAGCCTCTGCAACACATGAAACAAATTCAATAAAAATACAACATTTGCTTAAACATACAGCACTAAAGCCCATGACAAAATAAATAATTTTCTGAAGACCAAACAAAAACAAATAACATAGCCATTGAGAAATAATAGGGGAGTGAACAGATTTCCAGTTCTGGAAAATCCTCCATCAAGCCAGTAGGCAAGTAATAGATTCTTCTTGGCTGGGGCCAAAAACAGCCATCCATTGCGGCAGGGTAACGTTTAGCACTTCAGATACAATTTAGAAAATAGATTCCCAATAGTTCTTAAAGGCAGGGCACAATGCAAACATATGATTAAGGTCACATGGGGAAACATGACAGCTTTCACATTCATTCATTCACATGAGATTAGATTTCAGCTAGCCTCAGCTTGGATAAATGAGCTCCATGCAAAACCTTCAATTTTATGAGGCTGAGACAAGCGCAAGATGTAGTGGAGCAAACTCTGTCAATCACCTCATCCCACCGTTCCTGTGTGAATTTCATGCCAATCTTCTGCTCCCAGGCAGATTTAGCTTTGTTAGTGGAGTGCTTGTCTAATGAAAGAATAACCACAGATCTGAGAGGTTAATCCCTTCTGTCAAGGTAAAGAATATATACTATCCCAGGGTTTGCCATGGAGAAGCCAGAAAACTGAGGAGGCACAATGCCTGACTTGCAGATACCGGAAAAGTAAGAGACAGAAAGCGGTGTCTATTAGGGACGGGGAAAGACGTGGTTCTTTTTAATGGGGCCCATAACCGATGCAGAGAAATATTTGGGGGGGCAAAGCTGATACCAGATCTTAGGTGTGGAAAAGGCCACAGGATTGCCAGTATAGCGAAAAGCAGTTGCCAGCAAACACAACGGCAGAGCAAAGCGGGGAGACGTAAAAATGCAGGACTGTGCATCAATGTGGCATCATGCAGTATCTGGAGCAAGCACCCAGAATGTCCATTTCTGAAAAGTGGCCGCACAGTAATAGTAGAAAACGTTTGGTACAACCAGCCCTCCAATAAACATGTATCTCTGAAGAACAACAGACTCTGGGTACCTTACCTCCCCAGATGACTGATTGACATAAAGAAAATATGTTGGTAAAACAATGGGATAGAATGAAATCCCATTTCATTCTATTCATTTTAATAGCATTAATCCACCCTATAAATGGAAGCGGTAAGCTACACCACCTCTGAAAGTCATACTTTATTTGCACAAGGAGATGAGCAAAGTTTGCAGAGAAGGGCAGGTAGTTAATGTGCTACTTTCACTCCGAGGTATGTGAAACCAGACCGGCTAATTTGGAAAGGCAAGTCAGTTGGCTGCAGCACTGCCGGATTGATAGTAAAACACTCAGCCTTCTGGAGATTCAGCATATACCCCAAAAAGCAGCCAAAATCCTCCAGGATTGAGAGGATGGAAAGTAAACCGGTTGCAGGGTAACTGACAGAGAGTAACAAATAATCAGCATATAATGACAACCATTGTTCAACCCCGCCATGACACACCTTGTTAAGATGAAGATGCATGTAAAGCTATTGAAAGGGGCTCAATAGTGGGTGCAAATAACAAAGGGAATAGAGGGCAACCCTGCCTATTCCCATGTTCAAGGGCAAAATAATCAGAACGTGTGTCATTAGGATGGACTGTGACCTGGGGAGACGTATATAAGTAACAACCTCACGAGCCAAACAGCAAATGCAGTTATTCCCATTCTATTCTGTCAAATACTTTTTACGCATTTAGCGAGATTACCACCATAGGAAATGTAGATAATTTTATTGAATAATAATACTGAACACTCTATGGAGTGTCTACACTTAATAAAGCCAGTCTGTTTCTCGGATATGATTCCAGGCAGGACCTCCTCCAGTCACTTCGCTATCACTTTACCCAGCACATTCACAACAACATTGAAAAGGCTCAGGGGCCTGAATGAGGGAAGTAGGATATTTCCCCTTCTTAAGAAGAAGCTCAATTGACATATGCGTAAGAGTCGGTGGCAACGCACCATGTTCCAGTGACTCATTGTACATAGACAATAGCAAATGTGCTGACTTAATACGGCAGACCTGGTCCTCGGCAGCAGCACGGACGCCATCCAGAGCAGAAGAGAATGAGGCCAGAGCTGCCTCAATAGCAGGTGCCAAACCTTTCTTGATAATTTCTGAAACAAGTGTCAAGCGGAGATCCTCGAGGTTTGAATGAGTAACCGCTCTTTCTGCACCATGACAATCAACCATTATGGCCAAAATACTGGTCGCAGTGCACGTGTGTTAAACTATGTGAGCATTGAAATGTGATTTATTTCACAAATGAAAGAAATCACAGACATACTAGTCAAAGTTTTTAGTATGGAGTGAAGAAGACTGCAAAAATCTAACATGAATTATTTAATGCACAGGAGCCTCTAAGCATACATCTACTCACTCCACATACTATCCCAAAACAAGATTTGGGCTATATAGAAAATAATCTGCTCCTTACTTTTAAGTATGAAGGAGATTCAGTGATGTTGTGGGGTTATTTATCCCCTGGAAACCTTGTTTGGGTACATGGCATCATAAACCCAACATAAAATACCAGGACATTTTAAATCTTGGTCAAAATCAAGCTTCTGCCATAACCATCTAAGCCAAGTCCTCTGACCTAAACCCCCTTGAAAACCTGTGGTCTGATCTGAAGAGGAGACTGCATAAGAAAGGACCAAGAACCCTGGTTTGAAACAATCATTTTTTATAATTTTTTTTATATCAGAATAAATGTACTTCAATTAGAGGTTGGATGTTTCTTGTTTTTTCAATGTGATATTAAGCAGATTCAACAAATGTGAACATTTTATAACCCATTTTCACTCATCTTTACTAGGGGGGGCAATAATTGTGATAGGCAATGTAAGTGCAGAATGTGGTTTTGCAGAATATGGTTTGGCTGAAATAAGCAAGGTCTACCCTAAAAAAGACATTGTCTGGATGGCAGCATATGTTGCTCCAAAACCTGTATTTTGTTGAGCATTAATGGTGCCTTCACAGATGTGCAATTCATGTTCACAACTGCACCCCCATACCATCACAGATGATGAATTTTGAACTGTGCATTGATGAGCCTTTTCCTTCTTAACCCTTTCCAATCTTAAATTGCCAACATTTTCCACTTTGCCCCAGTCCATCTTAAATTAGTTTGGGCCCCGAGAATGCGGAAGCAGTTGTGGATCTGGTTTATATAGGGTTTCCTCTTTGCGTGGTAGAGTTTTGCTTGCACTTGTGGATGTAGTGACATACTGTGTTCCCAGACAATGTTTTCAGGAGTGTTCCTGAGCCCATGTTGTGATTTCCACTACAGAATTGAGTCTGTTCATAATGTCTGTAGTGCCATCTGAGAGCCTGAATATGGTTTTCGGATTTGTCCCTTGTGAACATAGATTTCTCCTGATTGATTTTCTGAATATTTTAATGTACTGTAGATGCATTGTCTGTTTTTAATGCAGTGCCACTCAAAGGCCAGAAAATCAAGGCCATCCAATATTGTTTTTTGGCCTTGTCCTTTCCATGCAGCTTTTCACAGAGTGGTGAACCCCTCCCCATCTTTTCTGATTGACTCATCCTCTCTGGGATGCTCTTATGTACCCAATTATTTAACTGACCTGTTGCAAATGCACCTAATCCGTAGTGATGTTTTTTTGGTTTGGTGTTTGCCTATAGAGAAACAAGGAGTCTTGCATGGATCTTCAACTAATGCATGGATTTTTTGAATTTTTTTATTTGTAAACACTTGTTAAAGGTTTCTAGTATTATAGTCTAGGACTTCTTTTTTATTTGTTGGAACAAAAATGTTAATTCATGTAAAATAGAGTTACTTAGCAGTAATTCAAAAAAGATGTGTTGCTATAAACTTCATTGCTGCTGAAAGAAATGCCCGTATGCTTCGAAACTGTTAGAGAAAGTCAATGGCGTACATATGATTCTTGCCCACATGATTCTCGCCCACTTACACTTGCTCAATAACATCACTCGCAGCAATTAAATAAGACGAGTACAACAAAATCTAACAATGAATGAATCCTTTGAAACACTGGAAAAATCTGATATGCCTAAACCAGCCGATGACACAACCGGACTAATATCAGAAGACTATTTTTGATACTGATAGGCTGGTTCGAGAGCAAAGCTGACGATGAAGAGGACCAATAAAAAACAACACGATACGCGAGCTACATCTGACGCACACCTTTAACAGCAAGGCTAGTACCTTCAAGTGACGGATGGGTGGGAGTTGGTTTTTGGTTAGCCTGTGTATAGGATATCACCAATGCTTGGCGGTATTACAAAAAAAGACCGACGGATTTGCAACTACGATCACACTCTCCTTAAAAAAAGAAAAGCGTGCTAGTGTCGGTCACTGAGCCAGAATCAGGGACAGAAAGATGAAGCGCATTTAGATGCGCACACAGACAAGACAGTATGGACCAAGCCTGGTACATCTACATAATAGATATAGCTTTGTTAATGATCATGCAAGTTCGAAACGAGTTACACAAGCATAACCTCTCTACACCAAAATAATCGCTACCTCAGAATGCGCTTTTAATAACTGTCTTTTGTCACAAGTGAGTAATTAACTGAGGCAGCTATGAGCTATGAACAAAACACCTTACCTCCTTGGTATTGACGATACCTCTAACATACTTCCCCAAAACGGAGCCAACACAGAGAATGCTGGACACCACGGCTAGGCACAAAAGTCTCTCGCACACCTCCATTTTAGCCCCCTCTTTCGCTACTGAATGGTTGTCCGGGCACCCCCTTCCAATCACCGGGAACGCAGGGAACGACTGTGTTGGAGATGGAAGCAGTGAAGACACAGAGGGCGCGTTCTCGTCTTTTGGAGATGCCTGTGGCCCCAATAATTCAACTGGGAGCGTGCTTCGGACACGCGCCCCTACTAATTTCCCCCTACCTGGTAACGTGGACAAAATGCGCATCCTCGCTTAGATTGCGACACATTCCAAACATCATAAAAAAAATAACTCAGTTACTTTTTGGTCAAGCATTTCAGTGAGTGGTGTTTTAACTTATAGAAGTATTGTTTTTTCTTCCTTCCTAATGTAGAATATATTGCAATAGACTACACCTGCTAAAATAACTTCACAAATAAGCCAAATGACAAGCAACGATGGGGAACATAATCACAATTTCAAATATAGGTCTAATTTAAAGGTTAATTTCCAAAAATTACAAAGTAACATGTCGGTGTCTAGAAATAACTGCAAGCAAAATAAAGGCAACCTGAATCTTGCTAATATTGTCTTTTTTCAGGTAAATTCCTAAATTATTTAAATTGAATGTCACAATATGTCTCAGTACATAATAAATTATACAAAAATAATTTAAACACACTGAATGTGATGCCATGTACTTAACAGCTTGCATGCCAGGCATTGATTTGGGCCGGGAGCCCTGTATATGGCCTACAAAAAAAAGTAATTACATGTCAGATTGATGAGCAGACAATTTCTTTTGGAAACAGCCTTGTAAAAATGGTTTCAAAATGTTTAAATGACAGGTAATGGATTTAACCAAAGGTTAGTTGCCATCTGACATTCAGTATTCTAACATCATTTCAGTTTAGTTTTTTTATCAGAAAACATTAAAAAGAACCTTGTAGCGAGGTATTACTGGAGTCAAAAACTAAATTAACAGATGTATAAGAAGTGAAAGAATCGATTATTCCGGAAAACACTTTATTATTTTTAGTCACATGGTTGCACTTGTGTTGTTAAAAAGGAAGGAAACTCAAATCAAACAAACCTAAACAGATTATCTTACAATCTAAAAATCAAGAAAACAGATCTACTTTCAGTCATTCAATAGCTTTCATCAAAGCTTGTATTAACTACACAGTTGTGTTTCATAATGTGCAAACCAATCACTTCTCTTATCCATGTAGATCTCACTGAACCAGCTACCTGATTTATATGTCCAACATATTGTAAAAACTAAATCTTTGGTTTTGCCTCAAACCTTGTAGTTTATCACACAAATAATCTTGTTTTAATGGAGAAAAACATTGTCAAAAGCAGGCAGCCAATGTAAAATCCATTCAAGGACATTTTTTAAGTAAACAGACTGTGTGCTTTAGAATCTACCCTAGACGAATTAAGTGGTATGGCATTTGCATTGATAACTAAACATAACTGGCATAAAGCTTTGCATAGTAACTTTAGCCGGTTGATCAAAAGCATAAAAACTGACAGAATTATATACTGCAGTGGTTTTAAACCACTCCTGGGGGCCGACAGTAGTTCCATGGGTTAGATGTATCCCAGAGCTAGCACAACCAAATCAATTTGCTAACTAATTAACATATTGCTTCCTGATACAGGTGAGCTGGTTCAGGGCTACAACAAAAATTAGACAAGTGGGGGTCCGAAGGAGAGGTTTGACAAACGATGCTGATAACGAAACATTAGACTTATTGTGTCATTGCATAGCCGTTTGTATGATACTATAAACTGGATACTTGACCTCAACAGGTTTTTTGATTGCATGACAACATTTGGCTTTGCACACCAGTCTAAATAGTCAATAAACGAAAAGCCACCTTCATTTACTCCACACTGCTTGACAAAAAGGATGTAACGCACAACAATCAATTGCAACCCTGTGTAACATACCACACCCCCTACAGGGGCTCAGCCAATCTGCACTGCCCTCTGCAGGAACACCTGCAATTGTCAGGTATGACAACCATGACACAAACTCTGGGCTACAACAATGACGATGTACAGGCTAGGACATCTGTGCTATACGAACCCTCAGACCTACAGTTCTGACCAACACCTGATCCAAGCCACAAATAATACTTTGGTTACGAACCACCAATACATCCACGACACCAATACGCCCACAATTCCATTCCATTATTGGAATTGCTGTGGAGCGCTGTACTAGCCTCACTCAACAGGGGGCGCTGGTGGTCTTTAGGAGTCCCTCAGGGCTTCTCCCGGGACCTGGAGCTGGTCTGGTATGCCTGTGGGGTTCAGAGATCCACTCCGACAGTGGTGAGGCCAAGGTAATACACCTCAATATGCTTGGGCAGTCATGAGCCCAATGAGAACCTTGTAATTCATTGAAGCAATGAATGGCTGGCATGATAGTAAGGGTTAAATCGGCTAGCTAGGCCAATCAATAGTGCTGAGATTCAGGGGCTCGGAACGCAACAGCCACAAGCAGCTTTCCTAAATACTGCTGCAGTTAAAAAGAAACACTCACCATCTGCATTACACACCACAAACAACATTGAATTTTACGCACAATAAAACCAGATACAGCCAAATAGCATCCACACAAACCCTAAAGGACACACAGACTGAATAGAGTCAGATGCCCTATCTGACAGACAGACACGCTCACTGAGAGACAGACATTCTTATTGAAAAAAAAGACAAACACGCTGACTGATAGACAGGATACATTAGCCACAGATACCTGCTGACAGGGAGAACACATCACACCTCAACAACAGACCGATTTAAAAAGATAAATTGTGATCTGACCAGCAACCAGTCAACAGAGACATACTTGAGGAGATTCCCTCCAGTTCCCTTCATTACATGTCTAAAAATACAAACAGGAATGTTCTGATGGATCTTATATCCGGTGTTAGCAGTCTTAGCAAAAGCGTCTCTGTCAAACAGAATAACTGTCACATGATCTGGCAACGCCAGCCTGTAATGGGCAGACAAGGAGGAGCTGCACAGAAGGGGACTTTTGGAATCTATATTTAGTTAAAAGGGCGGTAGGGGACCACACCTCTCAATGACAAAGGGACATCACCTTAACTCAAAGGCGATTCGTTCCTTGTCAACCAGCTAGACAACCCCCATTTATCAAATGTAAGCAGGAGTCTGATGCATCAGTAGCTTCAGTCCCTGGGCAGTTGCATTAGGTAACTATAGTGTAAAATACAGTTTGTCACTCCGCAGAAATGGGTCAGCAAGCTGGACGTCCCCTGGCTCTGTGGCGCTGTGACTCACTGCATTCTGGGATAGAGGGCTACATTTGGCATTGATGTGCACATTTAGTATGGAGATGGCAGCGCATCAGCCTTTCCTACTCAAGTTATTCACAGTGCAAATCATAGCAGGTGGTCTATCGACAACTGGTAATCGCTTTTATATGGCAACAAAAGTTTGTTTTTGAGCTCAAGAGACTATTAAAATGATAGACAATTAACTGAGCGTCAATAAAAATTATAAAAGAAAAATAATGGGTTAAACTCACCTGTACCCAAACGTGCACTATTTCAAGCATCTTATCACTACTTGACTATCTGTTTAGTGCAAGGAATACTGGAAAGGCAGCTAAAAGATTACATCATTCATACAATTGGCTAGTAAGAACACCCGAAAACCAGCGCCATTTCAGCAACAAAAAGAAAAAGTCAGCAGTGACAGAGCAGGCCATGTACCAACACAGCCAAGGACAAACATAACAGTTAACTTACAATATCCTTTTAAGGAAAGTCAAACTTCATTAGAATTATGATTAAGGTTATAAATAAAATACAAGCATAACTATGGTAAAATAGTATAAAATACGGTTAACAATGTTATTTTCAGGGACAACCCAAATCAACCAATTTCAAAGTCAGTGGTTTTCGTGCTGTAGCATACTATTGATGGACAAATCAACAGAGTTAGTGTCCTAAAATTGGTCCGTAATTCATTGACAAACTAGTGTAATAGTCTTCAGAGATGGTTATTAAGCTTGATTTGGAGTGGCTCCCTAAAGGACAAGTGGCTATTAAACAGTGATGGCACTATGTAGGAGCTCATAGTGTCTACCACAATCTGATTAGAGATTGGAATGGCCTTCTTCAGGGAGATGTATTGGCCATTCAACACGAGTCTCCACAATGCTCCGTTTAGCTTTGTCCACGTTCCAAACTCAGTTCTTCCTCAACAACGCCAAAAGGCAAAAGGGTTTAGTATGTTTTGTTTGTGTGTGTGTGTGTTTTCAGCCAGTCTGGTTAACGTGTCCATGTACATTGTGCATCAAGCAGCAATTGAGTGTTTGAAAGCTGAAGAGGTTGCATTTGGTTCTTGTCATCTCTTGCTCGACCCATGGGTGCATCGTTCTGTTTCCCTGAAACTAGGCCCGCTACCAACTCTACTTTGCATAACCTCTTCATGCTGCCGTTTTACTCTCCCCTCCCCTCCCCTCCCCTCTCCCGGGCTTTATACAACCCAAATCCCCCCTCTCGTTCTCTCTTAAATCCTTAACAAATTGCACTCCTAATCTAGCAAACCCCTAATTACGCTTTTAACCCACAACATCTACATTGTTCTGTGCTGCAATGCCAGCTAACCCCTCCACATCTAGAATTGTAGCACCTCCCCCGACAACCAACAGCTCCTTGTCCTGAATGGGTGATGCGAAAAGCTTCTCTGGGTCTCCTGTGGCAGCGAAAGAAGCATGATTGGTCCTTTCTAGCTTGCGATGCTTGCGTGGCTCCGGGGGCGAGTCTTGCTGGCTGAAAACATCCTTGATTCGGTTGACACATACATTAGCCGCCTCCCTGGTCTCCCTGGAGAGCTGTGATAGGCTGAGAAAACCGTGGGGAAGGTCATCCACCACACACAGGGTGACAGGCTGGTTGACGTTCCTCAGACGCTTAGCAAACATCACAGAGTCATCCAGCATGGGGTCCAAAGCACAGGCCTGGGAGGGGGGCACAAACGGATGGGATGGAGTGTCCCGTTAAGAGGGTCTTGTTGGATGATGTTAAGAACACTAAATCAGCACCAAACCAGAGGGACAATAGGGCAGTCCCCTGTCGGTCCAATGGGTATACGGGCAGTCTAACCTACCACTAGGTGAACAGAGGGCAGTCATCGGTCAGAGTTAACACTAGGTGTAAGGGGGGGGCAGTCCTCGGTCTGACTTACCACTAGGTT
>JACXGK010009658.1:0-11306 GCA_016801125.1 Novumbra hubbsi
CTCCTCAGGAGAACAAGAAACCTTGGCCCGCGAACATGTTGTTTACCGGAATATGAGGGGCCCTATGACTATGATGGTCCGGTTGAGGTGGTTTCTAACATTTGACCTACAATACATGTTGCAATAAAGTGCATCAGTTAGGAATGGAATACTGTGCATTTATCAGCCAGTTACCGGTTTTGCCTCAGGATTCCCTGGGTGGAACCAGATGGTTTGCAGACCCCCTTGGTTGGGAAATTGCCAAAAAGCGACTGGTTCTGATTTCAGTGGTCACAACTCTCTGTAAAAGTTGTGGTGGATCCACTTGTTGATGCTTCTGGATATATACTGTGGTTAAGTCTGACCGCTGGGTGAACTCACTGTATACAGCAGCTCACTCTGTTCCTCTCTCCCTCTCTTTGCTCCCTCTCTCGCTCTTTGTCTCCTTAATCTCTCCCTTTTCTCTCCCTCGTTGGGTCTCTCACTCCAGACCGGTGCCTCCTCTCTCCTCTACCCGGAGGGAACTACAGCCCAGGAACATGTGGAGCCGGTCCGGAACAGTCTCCCGAGCCCAGCGATAAGAGCCTGGAACGTGGGCATGCCGCCCATGGAATCCGGGAGGGAAACGGTGTGTGTGTGTTGTGTTTGTTGTGTGTTGTGTGTTTGTTGTGTGGTGTGTGTTTGTTGTGTGGTGTGTGTTGCGTGTGCGTTGTGTGTTGTGTGTTTGTCGTGTTGTGTGTGTTGTGTATGTGTGTGTGTGTGTCGTGTACGCGTGCCCTTCCAACTCACTACTTCAGTACTTCTCCCTCCACATGGACCTCCCTTTGTTTCACTGCCCGTCCCTCTGCTCTCTCTCTGGCTGAAGTTCAATCGAAACCAGTAATTGATTACTCCTTTAACTACATCCCAGTACATCATTTTTCTGTTCTGTTATACTAGCATTATACTTTTTTTTTGGGGGGGGGGGTTGGTTGTGAAACCGGCCAGACGTATTTTGCTGTTGCCTTCTCCGTTAGCGATGAGGGGAGAGAGCGGAGCAAAAATCAGGGAAGAAAAACATTTGGCAACTTGTACATATGGGCCCCGTTTCCCTCCCTCCCCACTCCCCGTCCGTCTCTCCGGGGTTGGGAGCGTTTCAGTGTGGAGCTCAGTGAGGGATTCTGGCACGGCGGCTTGTATGTAATGACTTCTGACAGCAGTGGAGACACAGTGAAGAGCACGTCTGTCTCTGAATGAGTATTTCTGTGTCTTTTCCCGAGAACCACATTCCATTTCTGGACTCGTTATTATATACGAGTTGCCACGAGCAACCGCATGTACAGGACGCAGAGCGAACCCGGAGGAAACACCCGGTCCAGACAAACATGGACGGAAAGGACCGCCGGTCGGTTCGCTTTATCTTTGCAGACGAATGTGAAACCTGGACTGAATTAGGTTCACAAAGATTTGTCAGGCCCTGACCATCGACCTCCAGGCACATAAAGATGCTTAGAGTCAACCCACATACAGGACCTGACAAGGATAAATACAGTATCATACATAATCCTCTCTCTCCGGTTTCTGCAAAAGAAAAGGGAGGTGTACACACTGAGCGCACAGCCCTATCGAAAGCAAAGGGTTAACACTTAGCAATGCTTGCATGACCTTGAAAATACATTCTCCTCCATCTAGGTTTTCTTGCTAAAAACCTAGAGGGAGTTATAAGAGAGGAACCTTTCAGGCAGTAACGTATCTGAGTTTGTAATTGTGAGGTCCGTCAAGGGGCGGGAGATGCTGCCTGCTCTACCACACACAGACACGCTGGCTTAAGTGAATCTGGGTCTTGTTCATGCCTCAATCCGGCCGTGAGGCACGTCACCCTCTCATTCACCTCAAAAACACGGGCCGACTCTGAACCTGTTTACTTTAGTGTTGAATTGTATTTCTGTAAGTCATTTGAATAAGACAGTGCGTTGTCATATTTTGGAAATGCTTCAAATGTTGCCGTTTTGTGGGAGGGAACCGTTGTAAATTACGCGCATCCTATTCCCTTATATAGTGATCTACTTTTGACTGGAGGCCTTTAGAGTAGGAGAAAGGGTTTGTTTCTGAAGTTGAAACATAACACTCAGAAACATGAATTACTACATAAACACTCCGATTGGTGTATACGTGTGTAAAAAGCATGTAGAATTGTGTTTAAAACATAGTGTATGACTAAATAGGTGTGAGTAATGGTGTACAAGTGTGAATGAATATGTAAGCATTAGAGTCTACTTGTGAATAAAAGTGTATTAGTTTGGATTATCCATATGGTTGGCTCACAGAGAGTGTCTTATGTTAAACAGAGGAATATAGCAGCAGTCCTCCCAGCATGTTATGGCATTTCGACTTGGCAGGATGGAATAACGCCAAAACGTTCACTACAACTGGAAAAACAACCATACATTGGCAGACGGACAGTGCCGTGAATGCACCGCGGCTTCAAATTACAGGAGCAAAAAATCGGTTTGAGATTCCCCAAAGAATATGTACGTCATTGTAACAATTTATTTAGATAAGAAAACACCTTGAATCAACCCGTTAAAATCTTACTTCTCATCGTCAAACATAGCGAAGCGCAGCGGAAAACAACATCATGCTCCAAATGTAAGCTTCATTTTCAGTCAAAGTGGACTGGACAGCATCTCGCAGGAGATGCTGTGGACACCCTTGAGTGGTTGATCAGTCGGAAGACGTCACGTTCTTCAAACGACCTTGTCTTTGATGTGGCTGTAAGCTGACTTCAGCGGGCCTGCCGCTCTGGCATGCCAGCTGGGGTGATATGGGGGGCAATTTGTCACAGATAAAGGGAGATAGATCGAGAGAGAAAGGGAGACAGAGACAGATGGAGAGAGTGAGGGGGAAGGATAAAGTGTCGACGGCTGCGGGGGAGGAGAGAGAGGAGCCGGTCCCGGGTCGGATTCCTCCTCCTGCACTGCCTGAGCCCGGCTTGATTCCTCTGTAATCTCTCTAATTGGGGTACGGGGCCTCGGGTCTCCAGACAGCTGTCAGATCCTTGTGGTCAGAGTGGAGAGATTTGACACGGGGGGTCAGTGGGGATGGGCTATCACAGGCCTTTGGTCTGGGTGGAGGGACACAGGGGAAGCATGGAGCTTGGAGATGGTGGCAGGGTACAGAGGAAACACTGATGACTACACATACACTTTCTTTTTTGGCTGGCCCCCGTTCAAAGGCGGCCATTTCAGACATAGCCTTTGTGATTTGCGATGATTCACTAAGCGCAGCGGATGACCTTTTTCCTATTACTTACATACTTAATTATTGAGTCAGACACAGTGGCTCTGGGTCCGACCACCCTAATTACTCACTGGCATTTTCTTCTTCATGGGCGAGTCCAATGTTAGGGACATTATTTCCTCACGCCATGACACAATGTTAATGTTTCACAGAATAGACAGACTAAAAAGACTAATAAGAAATGCATGCCCACAAAAGCCTTATAAAACATATTAGCATGTTGGAGAAATATGAAACAAATAACAATCGATACAGATGTTACATGAAATGCACATTGTTTTTGGGTGGACTGATTTAGCAGGGCTAAGAGTTTTAAAGTATTTAATCAAAACATGGATAGTCATGGTTGAACAGAATAACTTTAGGGGGAAAATATTTGTATTTGCTGTAATGGATGCTATTGTCAGAAGTAGACTTTCAAATCTAAATCCGAGATGTCTTGATCTAAATATATTGTATTTTAACATAGTACACATAGTTTGTATATTTGCAGTTAGTGTGAATAGTATATACAGTCTTTCATCACACCCAGAGCATACCTAGAACAAATATTTTTCAACATATCAATTCAATTAAAATCAGAAGATTAAAGCGTTTCTCCAGGCTATATGACAAATATTTCTGGTTTTCAAAAAAATCTGCAAAATGTACTGATATAAAAGCACCAAAAGAACATCCTGAAAATGAATAGACCAACTAAAACACATATAAAACCTTAACATTTAAGGTTAAAGAAAAGTAAGATGCATGTTGTTCAAAAAACTTCCCCAGTAAGTCTGTGGAGCACACAATGTAATCCAATAACACCATATTCACCCGACACTTGTAGGTACACGTTGTAATTCAGCAGGTGCATGGATTAGATAGCAGCTTGGTTGGTTTGTTTGAACGGAGGAAGGTGTTGTTAAAGTGACATGTTTTCATTTTTTCGCTGTCTATTCAATATTCTCCCAATCATATCAGGTTGCTCATGTTTATTGCTAACACTGGGGGATTTATGCGTGCTTGGACAAAATGAGCGCTGAGACCTTTCTAAAAGCCATCGAATATGATTGATGAAATTCTGAATTTGAGAGCTGGTCAACAGATCTGTAATGGCTAAAATGCAGACATATTACTACACACCCTGGTAAAAACAAGTCTGCAGTCCCCAAAGCCTTAAAGATAGTGAAGACTGTGGTCTCGTTATTCATTTTATTCCTGGACGCTTAGTTTAACCTTTGTGTTTAGGTCCTTATGTTCCTTGATAGAGTGGCCCTGGGATTGTGTCCATTCCCCCTGACCAGTACAGCCTTTTGATGAACCTCCCAACAATTAAGAAATGCTGTGGTTACAAAGAAGAGCTATCATTATGATTTGCACAGCTGTGTGTATATAGGACAGACAGTTGTGATGTTAGTTCTATGAGGTGGAAGGTTACAAAATACTTCTCTGTTCCCCTGGTCAGTTTTCACAGGTTTAGCGCTTCAGCCCTTCCCTGGACCCCGCTGTCCTGCCTGGCTGTCATGTCTTCATTGGCATGTCGGTGTGGTGCCTTCTGGTATTCATGTGTGTGCTGGAACATAAGAAGGCCCCTAAGGCTTGTGTAAATACTCACTTATGTTGCCTGGTGGTGGAGGTGGGAGAAGGGGTGAAGAGGAGCAGCATGTGTTAGCAGCTGTCCTTAGGCATGTATCTAAAGTGGCACCCTGTACCCTAGGATGTACACTACTTTTGGTCAAAGCCCTATGGGTCCTTGTTAGCTTTTTCGTTGACTTTGTTAGGCCTAGAGAAGTGTGTACTGTTCAGATGCCTTATCGCTCGGCAGGGAGTTAATCAACACGACCACAGTGTTTCTAAAGACACCAGGCTTTACCATCAACAGATACAAAAATTGTGTTAATTATTCGGTGCATTTGTGATGTCGAGCTTTACCGATTTGTTTATTTAAACTATAGATTATGCGAACTGTCAGATAGATGTATGTCATACTTTCCTTGGACTAGGACTGTCTTCTTTAATTTTGTTAATATAATATCTCTGCCCAAATCTTCGTTTTTTAAGTTGTTTACTGTGATATAACTTTTGAATAAAATATGGTAAATTGTTGACAATAGATAGACATAAAATTAAATAACGAAATAGCTCATAAGAGAACGTAAAAGTCAGTGCAGTTATATCTACAGCTATGTTATTCTTAACTTTGCTTTGCTCGTTCATTGGTCGGGTTTCCACCTCCACGTCACTGGCCCCTAAACGACGTGAAATCACAACAACTTATTTGGCCAATAGGAAACGGAGCTTTTAGTCAAGGGATGCGGAGGAAAGCAAAAGACACTCGACAGTCATAACCATTCTTTGGGGCGCATCGTTTTCTTAGCTTTCCTCATTCCTTTACATCATTTTCAAAGTCGAAGAAGGCACGGTATAGCGCGACACATGAGTGGACAGTCTACTTTCGAAACATTTTCCGGAAAGTTTTTTTAGGGTTAAACGACGGTATAACTTGATCGTTTTTCCTCATCTTCTCTTTGCCGCAAAGCTATGGAACGCAGAGGTTGACGAATTATTGCGAACCCGCTGTAGGCTACTTTTGAAGAAAAGAGACTTCGTGTGTCTTTCAAGCGTTGTTGTAATACTGTATAGGCCTGAAAGGGTCCGAGTTACAGCCTAACACATTGCAGGTGATGTGCGGTTCTCACACTTGGGCGTAGAACGGCAATTAATTGGCTGAACCTTGTTTATTCTTTGCTGGAGCGTCCTGAATGCGAGGGAAATGGATTTGGATTCGGCTATTTCTTCACAGATTTAATGGAAATATCTCAACACAAATCCCTATGTTGAACTCGTGCATATATTCGGATCAGTCTGCTTCGAAATGGCAAATTTTGCCGCGTTTGTAAAGTGGACTGGGCGATCAACATTGTATCTATGCAGTGCTTTTGTCTTGTTCGGTTGTCTTTGCATCGGGTCTCCTACTCATGGTCGTCGGCTCATCTGTTGGCAAGCCATAATGAAGTGTCATGGAGATCCGGAGTGCCACTATGCATATGACCAATATCTTTACGCCTGTGCACCCGTTATCAATGGGGATAGGAAGAAGTGCCCCAGCCACTGCATCTCGTCTCTCATCCAACTGAATCTAACCGAAACCGGCCCGTCTTTGGAGGACTGTGACTGCGCCTCTGACCCCATCTGCCGGAGCACCAAACGTGCTATAGAGCCATGTCTTCCTCGTACCAGCAACATGGGCTGCACCGAAGCTCGGCGGCAATGCGAAAGAGACTCCCAATGTAGCTCGTCAATGCGGGACTATTTGTTTCACTGCCGTAAACTTTTCGGAGGGGAGAGGTGTTCGGATGATTGCAGGAGAGTGATTTCCAACATGCGCAATATACCCAAAGCACAACAACTTGATACTTGTGTTTGTGATGGCACAGAGAGGGCGATATGCGAATATGTTAAAGTTAGTATGAAAAACTTTTGCTTTGATCCTGTGGACAGATACGCGGGCAGCGGGTTTTCTGATTCAGAGGATGACTCAGAAGATGATTATGATGATACGGAAGATTATAACGATGTGGAAAACTCTGGCTCCTCCAAATTCGTCTGTCAGGGTGTATGGACTGCTGCTATGGCCACCATTTTGGTTTTAGTGCATCTTATCTGTTAGGAAAGCTAGTTGATTCAGCTGTTGGGAAAGTTGTTAGAGAAACAGATAGCCCTGCGAAATGTTGACACAGACAGACAAAATAGCTCATAAAATAGTTTTAACACAGCACACCTGCGTTAGCATATACTTTGTGTTTATGAAGGATTGTATGGCATTTGCTCTTCATTTGGGCTGTTTCTGAACATTCCGCCTGTAACTGTCTATGTGCTAATACAGGCAGTCAGTGGGTCAGTCATTTTGGTCAAAAATGTTTGCTAAAATTGTATACATTTTTATGTGAATGTACGATGTTTATAGATTACTTTCCGGACAGCTTGTACCTCTAGACGAAGTCATTGTTTTAACCAACCCTTGAAGAATGTTGTAGCCCTATTTCATCTGCAACTGCTTTAACCAACATAGCTTAGATTTTATAAAGCTTGACACAAACTGTTGAAAAACGTTGGATAGTCAAGGGATATTGAGGCGTACACCAACATAATGCTATTTTGAGACAATAATGGAGAAAACTTATTCACATTCTCTTCTTGATCACTATAGTCTGTAACAGTAAGAGACAAGACATTTTGTTTTCTTATGAGCTAGAAAATAGACAGGCCTGGAGACCTTAGTCAGTTGAAAAAGGTGATGTGTGTGATGGGTTAGCCTGTGTTAATAGCCTTTCTCGTGTCCCACATATTCCTACAAAGTCAGTATCAATGTTTTTTTTACATTTTAAGGAAGATTATTTTTATATGTCAAAATCTGTAAAGTTAAATTGTACAGTTTATTGTATGATATTGATTTTGTTTTCAGAGATATTGGTTTATTACTGCTAAAAAGAGATTTGCACTCTATAGAAATGTTGTGAAATGCTTCAGTGTGACTATATTGCTTATTCTTTTTTCTCACTGAGGTGAAAATATATGTTTCTTTGCTTAATGCTATCTACGCCTGTTTGTTTCACTTTACAATTCATTATCTGGTCATTGGGGTTTGGGGAAACATGCCCTTCTGAGTGTAGATACGTTTTTTAAGTATACAAATACAGATAGAAAATGACTTGCTTTAAAGGGCAACAAACATGATTGTTTCAGCTCGTGTAGCCATGTAGTCAACAGCTGGCTATTTTTGAACCGCAAGTCTTTGAGTCTTGACAGCTGCTGTACCAACCCCTACTATATGCACAAAACCCCCTCATTACCAACCATCAGTTGATCTGAGCTACTGAATGTCATCTAAATCCCAGAGCAAATAAAGAGTCAAGGAAAAGAAAAGCGCTTAGTCAGATCGATATACACTTGACCTTGTAAACATCAGTGTTTCCTGAAGGCATAAACTGTTAATGCTGGAAGACTGTTTAAACACGAGGAAGAAAGAGCCCATCTCTTGGGGATTGCTGTTCAAACGGAGCCAAGAAGGGCCTGGCTAGTTTATTTATCCTCACCCCATGTGTTTGTTAGAAATCTTCACACAGAGAGGGAGGGGGCTGTGTCCGGGTGAATGGAGACTTAAGTAGCCATTACAAATGCCCTCTGATTGGTCTGCTGTTGCTGTGTGTGATGTGGCGTAAGCCTAGTTTACATCAACCAGATTTGGTCCCAGCACCCCAAGACCCAAATCATCGGAATGCCCTTGCCAATGACCCAATAACAATATAGATCAGTCCGATCTTGTCCCAATAGCCCACTGGGGGAAAGGAGGGCTGAACATTTCTGTTTAAATCTCGAAAAGATGTAAAAGTTGTTTGGCTCAAATAAGCAATGTTTTACGGTGATAATCGTGAATTGAGTGGTGGAAAATAATTAATCAGTACAGTTTGTGAAAACCTGCAGGGCGATTTGTCCTCGTTCTGAACAAGCCCATTCTGAATAGGAATTATGACACAAATAGCTTTAATTTCCATAATAGCTACATGCCCAAAGCTGCCAACCATTATTATACGTTAATAAATAACAAAATAGCGTACTTTCAAACATTTTGAATTCAACGTTGTTAACTTAAATGGCCCATTACATGTTTATGAATGCTAATAGCCCAGCCTTACCCACGTCCAACAAGAGCACACTTTTTTGGTGTAGAGATAACCAATCCCATTTACTTCCCTCATTTGGCACCACTGAGAAAGAAAAAGAGAGAGGGGACATCAGCCTCTCCTTCACAAGAGGGGCTTGAGAGCAATGATGGCGGCCATGTTGTTCCTCTCTGGAAGAGGACAAGGGCCCTCCAGCTCGGTGAATGGAGGAGAAGTCGAGTGGCACTTCTGTCATGGAAATGTAAAACACACAATGGTTGAGCGGCACAATGTGCCGGCACTTCATTCACTCTATTTCCCAACACCGTCTCCTAGGAGAGTGTGGGGGGGGGGGGGGGGGGGGGGGGGGGGGGGGGGGGGGGACAAGGCAAGGGGGGAGACAAAGAATGCCACTGCAGGTAGGGGCTTCTTGGAAAGGATGTGAGGAACTTCTGTCAAGGTGGCATCTGGTTTCCACTGCTTCGGTTGTTTCTTGTTATAAGGATATGCTTCCGTCCAAGGCTCATATTTAGCCATGTCCATTCTGCTTTATTTGAAGCCACGCTTATGAACTGTTTCTAAACAAAGTTATGTAGTTTGCAAGCCATTAGATGTATTTTATTCTGGTTATATTTTGGTCTATACGTTTTACAGTGGGTGCTTTATATTAGATTATGAACTCTAATAAGTAGGAAAATATTTTTAGTGAGCTGGGTCAGACTAATATTTTTAGTGAGCTATGTCAAACGTATGCTTTCTATCAGAATGTGGAGTTTTTTCTGATGTAATCCATTATTAGCCACAAATTCTCTTGGCTGTGTAAGGGCCATTGACACTAACATAAACAATCACTTGATCCATATCACCACTCGACAATTCGATTCAGTCAGTTTGATTGTTACTGCCATGCACATTGAAACAGACCCGGTCCTCCAAGAGAGCCAACGAGGTATTGTTCAGCCGTTGCTATTGCTTTTCCTTCCCAGTGAATGTAAAAACAAAAAACAAGGGAGAAATATGCAAACTGTGGAAACCCCGCAGCTCTGTCACGGTGATGTGGCGAATGCATTTATGGGCCTTTGTTAGCCGTTACAATAGAGGATACTGCCCCTTTAAGGGAGAAGGACCCGGCTCTAACCATTAAGAATTGAAATGCCCCTTTATTATTGCTGGGGATAATGAAGGAACGAGAGTCATGTGGGGACCCCAAAACCATACTTTCCCCTGAAATGTTTTCAATTAACTTTTGGCACCAAAGGAAAATGGACTGGTTGTTTTTTTCCCATCATGCTGAAACAGAGGAGCGCTGGGGCCCGGGTGGAAAGGGGGGGGGGGCACAGCACTGTGGGACATACTACCTCATTAAAGTAGCCTCATCATAACTCAAAGTGCTGCTTGTGAAGCCCCCTAACCCCTAGTGCCCCCAGCACTCACACACTCATGCTCACGCACGCGGGAGGCAGCCCGCGCCCCGACACGCGGCCGACATTAAGGCTTTGAGGCGAGTTACGGCGGAGATGTTCCTCTGGAACCACCAGGAACAGCGAGGCCTTGAGCACACTGGCCGCATTGTCCCAAGTTTCTCTCTGGGCTGACATGGCGTTTGTAGGTCCGTCAAACATACGTACGCACAGGGCTTGACTTGGGCGGGGACCTTGTCAACCAAGCTGGATACTGGAACCACACTCGTTTCTTTTGGCTCCACTTGCTATTACAGAAAATTAGCTCAACGTTGTTGTGGAGCTTCTGCACCTAAATATACCCCCCAAACAGCCCTGGGTGCTATTTCAGTTTACGTCACGCCCCGGCCTAAACTGTAATTGTGATCGAAATGTAAGTGTGACATAAATGAGGTGGGTCGAGCATCGAGCAGGAGGGTGTTTATATAAGAGAGTGCTGTGGTGTGACGATGACGTTCGATCCTCGTACGTTTTCCATGTTGTTTTACGAAGCGTCTGCAGGCCACTCAGTGAACTGCCCACGGTGGTCAGTAATTCAATTACTCCCTTTCTCTTTTAAGCTTTTGTGAAAAAAGTTTCCAAAATTCCAAGCTGCCACATTGATTTTGTCACGTCATTCCCTTCCTGAGTTTACCGGCCAAAAAACTAAAAGGGGAAAACTGTCTCTAATCCAGTTAGACTTCATTCTACCTCCTGTGAACCAAAAGCAAGATGGAGATTAAAGGAAGAAAACAGATTAAGATTAGGATTGCTCTCAGTGTGTTCGATTTGCAAGTCATGTGTAAACAGTCAGCCGAACTACGGAAATTATTACAATGTGACCATTGGAAATATTCAAATGTATTCTGCGGCATATTCCATCTGGATAAATGCAAAACATTATCGGTGGCCCCTTTTCTTGTCCATCGATGCACGCTGCCCTCTCAGGGCCGTAGTTGGACCG
>JACXGK010009659.1:0-14273 GCA_016801125.1 Novumbra hubbsi
TACACCCAGCCCGATCATGTATACACCCAGCCCGATCATATCTACACCCAGCCCGATCATATACACAGCCCAGCCCGATCATATATACACCCAGCCCGATCATATACACAGCCCAGCCCGAAAGTATCTGTCCCTTTTTTGTCTTGATTCTCTGCTTTCCATTTGCATTTGGAATTGCAACACGAGCACCAACTAAATGCCAATGCAAGTCAACCAGGTCATCCTAATGCAGATCAATTATGCAGTTTAATTAGAAATACAATGTGTGCCAAAATCAGAAGATTGTTACGAATTGTTAGGAATAATAAAATTAAGCTCAGTCATGGCAGATGTTGTAGTCAAGATCTACTCTATTATAGTCGTTTTACTTTATTGCGCTGTTTGAAATGCTTTGTGGTTATTTTCTATAACTTAAAGCCCTGTAAAAGTTTAATAAATTATTATTATTAAGAGTGTGGAGAGAAAAAAAGGACTACCAACTTACCTGTGGAATACTGTGTAAGGGGTGTTATATTTTGGGTATGTATGGCGGCTCACTTGTCTTCATTGATGATTAATTGTAGTCAGGCAAAATATCAAGGAGGGCGGGGAGCTGCTACTTATTAAAGGGCTATAATCACATTATGGATGCTCACATTCTGCCACAACCACCAAACATACCTGTAGTTTACGCTCTGCTACATCAGTAATATTTCAGTTATTTGATTACAATATTCTCTTCAGGATCACCGTGTGATAGTACGTCTGGACTCGTGGGACAGCACCTCCCTCTACCCTAACGGGCACAGTGTCCGGGTTCTGGGTCGGGCTGGGGAGCTGGAGACAGAGGTCCAGACCATCCTCATAGAGAACTGTATCCACATAGCACCTTTCTCAGAGGCTCAGGTGGGTTGGAGTCTAAACTGTTGTTAGCACCATTAATGGTTGCTGCTTTGAGGTGCTTCAGCTTGCAGGCCGAATTATATTTAGTGGTGTGTGTATGTCTGTCTGTCTATCTGTGTGTGCGTGTTTGTCTTTGTGTGTCTCTGCATTGCGTCCCTGTGTGTGTATCAAGCTTCGTGAAATGCCTGTGTCCTCCCCTGAGCGGCCCTGGGCCGTGGACCCAGCCGAGGGGGACTCCAGGCGGGACCTGAGAGACACCCACCTGGTGTTCAGCATCGACCCGCGGGGCTGTGAGGACGTGGACGACACCCTGTCTGTACGCAGCCTCCCACCTGGCCCTCAGGGACCCCGGCTGGAGCTGGGGGTCCACATCGCTGATGTCACACACTTTGTTAAGGAGGGCTCCCTGACAGACCTGGAGGCACGCGCTAGGTGAGGAGATCTATGCAGTTAACCTCGGTCTCCTCCTCACCTCTCCCAATCCTCACCATTCCTCCCCCCATACTTCCCTCCTCCCCCATTCTTTACCTATCCTCCTATTCCTCGACTCCTCCTCTCACGTCCTCTCCCATTCCTCACCTCTCCTCCCATCCTCACCTCTCCTCCTCACCTCTCCTCCTTTCTTTTCAGGGCCACTACTTATTACCTGGCAGACCGTAGATATGACATGCTGCCGGCTGTCCTTAGCGCTGACGTCTGCTCTCTGCTGGGAGGGGTGGACAGGTGAGACAACAACAGTATATTAAAACAGTAATGGGGGGTGGACAGGTGAGACAACAGTATATTAAAACAGTAATGGGGGGTGGACAGGTGAGACAACAGTATATTAAAACAGTAATGGGGGAGTGAACAGGTGAGACAACAACAGTATATTAAAGCAGTAATGGAAGGGTTGACAGGTGAGACAACAACAGTATATTAAAGCAGTATTGCCATACCTGAGATTAACAATTGTATATACCTCAGCCAACATGTTGAAGTGGTACTGAGTGTGTGTGTGTCCATCCAGGTATGCCATGAGCGTGATGTGGGACCTGGATGCCCAGACCCTGAAGGTGAACAAGGTGTGGTTTGGCCGCACCCTGATCCGTTCCTCTTACCAGCTTTACTACGAGCTGGCCCAGGCCCTGCTGAATGGAGAGGTGGCAGAGGTCCCTGAATTAGGTATTCTTGTGGTTTGCCCCAGACCTCCAGACCCCTTGGACTTTTTCTTCACAGTTATAGTATTATAATGTTATAGTATAATGTCATATTTTATTACACTTGATTGTCATTTATTAATTAGTTCGGAGTGAAATGTGTCTTTACAAATCAGACAATAAATTACAATGGACTGACATTTTGTGGGAAATGGCTAGGAATTACATACTTAATGACCTATACCTACCTATACATACGTAAAGAATTGAATTTCAAGCACAGTTTCAACCGAAATTATACTGAGGCCTGTATTTCTCATTTTTCATTCTTTTGTTAATGCGCGTTTGTATTTTCCGTGGTAATTTAAACTGTAACCGCTAGCAACAACTTCAAATAACTACAGGACGGTCAGATTCTAGTCACCCATGGAGTGACAGCAGAGAGACGGACAGAAGTGTTTATGTTTCGGTTACCACAGTTACGTCCTTTCAGGCAGCAGAAACTTCCGGTCTGTGATATTTTTACTTAGAGACTCCAGCCGACTGACAATACCAGATTTGTGGGGAAATCTCTAATCAGAATTCCACCTTATTTGTTACTATAAATACTTTTCCCCCCAGAAAATGTTACCACATACTTGTTTGTTTTGTGGTGTATAGGTATGGGGGTTGTGTGTGAACACTTGTTCAATCCCCTGTATATTCTGTTGATATATACTTAATAGTAAAAACATTTGCCTGGCAAAAACAAGATGGTTTCTTATTTCCTAAATAGTACAATAGATTAAAACAGACTACCGGCCTAAAGTCCAATACTATTCTTCAGGAGATACACTTCTGTTTCCTTTTGCTCCCAGCCATATCTAGATTAAACAATTAGCTGGTCGAAAAAACAGAATCATATGAGTAACTGAGTTTGGAGCAAAAAACGTAACAAGAAAGGATTGTTTTTGTCGGTTATTTCGATATTTTGTAGTCAGTTTTGACATTGTCTGTAGAGTTGTCTTTTGTGTTCAATCATAACACCCAGCCCAGCTTCCCCCGGGGGAGAGAGACCGCAAACTCTCCCAGCTCCTCGAGGCCCTGGCCACCCTTACCCACGTGGCCCGGCACCTGCGGGCTCAGAGGGACCAGGGTGGAGCGTTGGAGCTGGAGGGGGTGGAGGTGAGAGCTCAGCTGGACAAGGACAAGAACATCACGGCCCTGGTGCCCAGACAGCCACTGGAGGTCCATGAGACGGTGGGTTGTGTCACAAGTACCAACGTGTAGCAATGTACAGATGAGCAACCTGTTAGTTCTGCCCTGTGTGTGTTTATGAACCTGGTCTGTTGATACAGTCTGACCGTGAGGTTCCAAACAGCGTGGTTTCACAAGGCTGGAATGAACAGAGGCACTGCATTACTTCAGCAATTCAGTTAATTTATTAGTGGGACAAACACACAATTTGTGAGAATAACCGTTAACCTTAACTGTTCCTCCTCCCCTGTAATACTTAGGTCCTATATTGCTCCTCCTCCCCTGTAATACTCAGGTCCTTAATTGCTCCTCCTCCCCTGTAATACTCAGGTTCTTAATTGCTCCTCCTTCCCTGGAATACTCAGGTCCTTAATTGCTCCTCCTCCCCTGTAATACTCAGGTCCTTAATTGCTCCTCCCCTGTAATACTCATGTCCTTGCTGCGGATGACAACTGGTTGTTCATCGCCTTGCCTGCTTAAATAACTGTGAAATAAAAATAGAAATGTTGTGGCAACTAGTAAGCCATACCCAATGAAGTAGCAATCAGCAAAGTCAGTCCTAGTCAAAGAGAAAAAACAATAGTAGAAAATTAGATAGAAATGTAGAAATGGTAAACATTCTAAAAACTGGCAGCAGCAACACCGTCGCACAACAGATTAAACACAAGTGAACTAGCCGGCGGAATGTGTTCCAGGTGGCAGAGTGTATGATCTATGCCAACCACTGGGTGGCACGGAAGATCCAGGAACGCTTTCCCCAGCAGGCCTTGCTGCGCCACCACCCGCCGCCCCGACAGGAGTTCTTCACCCAGCTGCAGGACAGCGCCCGGGCCCTTGGCTTCACCATAGACACCAGGTACCTGTAACATGCTATTCTCATTGGTCCACCTCCGCGTCGTCTTTGAGGGTAAAACATGTTCAAAGGGGGAGGGGAAGTGCGGGATCCATGTCAGATTGGGACACTGAAAAAGGAAATACAAGAAACATACAAGCTAAATCCGATTGGGCGTAGCAGTCTCCAACCCTGACCCCTGTTCCAGGTCAAACAAGGCCCTGGCAGACTCTCTGGACCGGGCCGTGGATCCCCAGGACCCGCTGGTGAACCGGCTGCTCCGTGTGATGGCCACGCAGGCCATGTCAAACGCCCTCTACTTCTCCACCGGCGCCTGCCCCGTGGACCAGCACTATCACTATGGTAACACAAACGGACGCGCTCATAACCTGAGGAGGTTGAGTGTTGGCTGTCATTGACTCTCCCGCTGTCAATAGGCCACCGCCCTAGTTTGTGTCTGACTGTCTGTCTGACCGTCGGCTAGGTCTGGCTCTGGACCGCTACACCCACTTCACGTCCCCGATCCGTCGCTATGCCGACGTGATCGTCCACCGACTACTCACCGCCGCCATCGCCATGGAGAAGGGGGCAGGGCCAGTCAAGGCCCCAGCCAGTAACAAAGAGCTAGCTGAGATGGCTCAGCACGTCAACAACAAAAACAGAGTCAGGATTATAGCACCACTGTCACCTTATTTCTGTTTTACTAGATAAAATGCTGTACTATATATGCTATAAACTATAGATAAGGATTTGATAATGCCTTCAGAACCTGTGCATAACCCACTAATTACCATACAGCACATTGAAAACACATTAATTACCCATATATACCACATTCGTAACCCATGTACATAGTATATACATAGCACATACATAACCCAATCATAGCCTGCAATATCAGATATACTTCCCTTCTACTACAGTAAAACATATTACCACAATGTCCACTTTGATTAGGCCATCCCCTGACCTCTAACCTCTGACCCCCAGGCAGCGCAGCACGCCCAGAAGGAATCCATGGAGCTGTTCCAGTGTCTCTACTTCCGAGACAAAGACCCGGAGACGGCCGAGTGCTGTGACGCTGTCATCTATGCCATCAGAACCAACGGCCTGCTGGTCTTCATACCACAGTAAGGTCCCTGTTAGCCTGGTCCCTGTTAGCCTGGTCCCTGTTAGCCTGGTCCCTGTTAGCCTGGTCCCTGTTAGCCTGGTCCCTGTTAGCCTGGGCCCTGTTAGCCTGGGCCCTGTTAGCCTGGTCCCTGTTAGCCTGTGACGCTGTCATCTATCTATCTAGGCTTCCACCCCAGGATAGCAGATGGTCACAACTGAACATCGCATAGGCAACACTGTACCCCTCAGAGCCTCTCTCCGGTAACAACCGGGGATACAGTAGGTGACTGCGGAGTGATGAAACCCTCTGTGTGTTACCAGGTATGGCCTGAAGGGGGCGCTGTACCTGAGGAACAGGGAGGGCCAGGTGGTGAGGGTGGGCCAGGATGGGGGTTGTGTCTGGCAGGCAGGTTCCCTGCAGAGATCCCTGGACCACGTCAGCACCACCACTGCCTCTGGCACCTCCACCTTCCGTCTGTTCCAGCACATCACTGTAAGTTAAGTCCTTCAAGTCTTCAGGGAGGAGTTTCACTCCCCCAGGCACTTTATTACGTACACATGCTGTGAAAACACCCTCATGGTATTTACCCACGGCGCCTCCGTAGAGTTTTCCAACCCTAAGTGCCTGGGTCTAGAGCCAAAAACAACAACACTTGTGTCATTACATTACGTGGTCGTACGTTTGGTGAAACTCCTTCAGGGGAAACATCTGCCCCTCCCCCACAGACGGGGTCTTTTTATTTTAATATTCTACTTCAGTTGGGTCAGATTGCACCAGGCGCTGCAGCGGTATGAGAACGGGCCGCGGTTCCGGTGACCCTCTGAAGCTCGTCTGTGTTTCAGGTGCGCGTCTCCGTTCAGACGTCCCGGTGCCACTCGGACACGCTGCGTCTGGAGGTGGTCAGCGACCGGGCCCCCTGTGCTCCCCAGCCCCCCGACCGGGCCCCACGGACAGCCGCTCCCCAGGGGGCCAGGGAGCGCTCCCAGCTGGTCCAGGAGGTGGTCAGGCAGGCGGAGGAGGCCTTGCAACAGGCGGAGGAGAAGAAGGGTCGGGCCTCCGAACTGTCCAAGGAGGAGAGGGAGTTT
The DNA here is from genome assembly GCA_016801125.1 of Novumbra hubbsi. NCBI lineage: Eukaryota > Metazoa > Chordata > Actinopteri > Esociformes > Umbridae > Novumbra > Novumbra hubbsi. Next base: position 6,286 of record JACXGK010009659.1, read on the forward strand.
AGACAGAGTAAGACCCCCAACCTGTACTCTCTCCTGGAGGAGGTGAGGGAGCAGGCCCTCTTGGACCTTACGGCCTGTGGAGCGGTGGGAGGAGCAGATCGGAGAACAGCCACTCGGCCCTGCGCTACATCAGCATGAATTGGGTGGAGCAGACCTGGGAACAGCCGCTGGGCCTGTGCTACGTCTGGTTAGAAATACACAGCCGTTAAGCACTGACCCAAGGTCTGCCCGGTGCCATTTATGGCTTTTCGGTGAACCTTAGACTTCACATCCCTACACATCCCAGTTATTTCCTTGTTTACCAAAGTCTACGTGAGCACATGCATAGATACTGAACAGACTAAGTGGTTGATTGGAGTTGAGTTTCAGACCCTATTCCAGGTTCTGGACAGCCTGTCTCTTGAACGGGGTGCGTTAGACCCAGTGACGTGATCTAATAAACAAATAACCGTTCTGGCGCAGCTCTAGTCTCAACAGCGGCTAGATTTTTAAGAGCATTTTATCACATACTATATGTTTGAGAGAATATATTATGGCGGTATAGATTTATGAATGGATTTTCACACTAGTGTTTTTACACAGAATTAAATAGTTTAGCACTGAGAACTGTGTACAACATAATTTTAACCTGATTATATTTTTTATAACGTTTCTGGTCAAATGGTATCTTAAAGAAAAGTATGTCTTACTGATCGTATAACTTAAATTAAAGTTGAACTACCCAACTTAACAGTGTACAATGTTGATTCATACTGAAAGGTAACTTGATGAAATGACTAATCGTGCTGCCACTTGAAATAAACAAGGTAAAGTCTTTATTTAGGACACTTCACATTAATGACAATCAACATGCTTCAAGTGATCTGGACACAGCTGAACAGGCCATGACCCTGAACGACACACCAGGTTGACTACCAACACATACAAGGTTTATTCATCCATGTGTGTCAGTACCATCTAAATCTCCCATCATCCCCTACCGTTCCCGTGGAATTGACATCTTACAGGCACGCAAATCTGCCGTTAAAAAACTGTCATGAAAGGGAAATGGAAATCATTAACAAAAATGCACTAAGAGAACATGGCCCTTACCATTATACTGGTAAGTTTTCAGACATGTTAGGTTGACGTTTGTTGATTTGAAGGGGTTTCACTTGAAAGAGCAAGAAGGGAACTATCATATTTAAACTTAAACTCAACGTCAGGATGTTCCTCTCTTTTGTCATCTTTGGTTAAAGGAGAAAATGTGATTTTCAACTAGTAAAACGTTTCGGACGTCGGATGGGACGGCCCTTGTTAACACACGCATGTCTCAGTCCCTGCTGTCGCTCGTGTCAGGAACAGGGCTCTGGTTGTTGCTCTGGCTGCTCGTGTCAGGAACAGGGCTCTGGTTGTTGCTCTGGCTGCTCGTGTCAGGAACAGGGCTCTGGTTGTTGCTCTGGCTGCTCGTGTCAGGAACAGGGCTCTGGCTGTTGCTCTGGCTGCTCGTGTCAGGAACAGGGCTGTGACTCTGGCTACTGCTTTCTGCTCCCTCACACTGCAAAGAGTCTGGAGGGGAGGGGTCAGACTCTACAGGAGAACCCGTTGGCAGAGCTCTGTCGGTGGGGTGGTCTGCCATGCTGTTACCATCTGGGTCTTTGGTGCCCTGGCCTGGGTCCTGATCCTCCCGGTCCTGGTTGAGGAAGGGATGTGAGGAGGCAACCCTGGTAGAGGCAGAGGGGCCATCTAATGATTGGCTGGAGGTTATCGTCTGCGACTGGGAGTCGTCTGTGGAGCGAGAACATTCTCAGTCAAAGGTTAATAACTTCATTGTTTGGAGAAGCATTCTGGACAGTCAACAGCTCGTTAAGTCGGTGTGAATGAATGTGAGGGCTTGTGGGAGCTGGAAGGGCCATCGCTCAGAATCAGACCCACAGCATCTTGTTCACACGGAGCACCTCACCGTCTCTCTGTCGCCGAATGAAATGTGTTTGTACTGTCCATATGTCAGCATGTTGTTGACATCTGACCTGTGTGCTGTTTCATGCGGGCCAGCCTCCTCTCCAGGGCCAGCTGTTTGTTGAGCTCCATCCGTCTCTGCTGCTCTTCTGTCAGAGAGGGGGCGGGGGTGGAGTGGACCGGGCCAGCTTCGGTGGAGGGCACCGGGCCAGGTGGGTTATCAAGAAAACCTCCAAATGGGTCTTGGTCTTCCTGGTTGAAGACATGTCCCTCCCTCGATGCCAACACCCCGTCCTCATCTGCGGTGACAGATGCACCAATGACGGACTGAGATGGACCTGGTACCTGGTACCTTGTTTCAGTCTAGGATCTGAACCAGGAACAACTCCAGAACGTGTCTTGGGCTGTGTCTTACCGTCATTCCCTACGAAGTCTTCGTTCATTAATGGCATGTCCAGTCGTATTCGCTTGAGACAGGTCTGGTAAATAAACCAAGAGTTAGGTGGCAACTTCTGGGCCTATAATGATAATTTACCAATAACTTTCCCCGGTTTAGGATTAATATGAAAGGAGTCAAATAGTCTTACCTGCACTTCGTTCTTACTGCCCAATGTCTCCAGTCTGTCGATGAAGTCCTCAAATTGTAGTTTGGGGTACAGCCGATGTGCCCAGTTCTCCATTTTCTGCATCAGCACCCGCAAGTCATCTGCCTGAAAACACACACTTGAAAATTTTAGCAGGCTTGTTTACATGTATTGTAAAATTTTCTTTTATACACGTCCTCCTTGGGAATTGAAATCACTTGACAAGCACACGCTGTGCCTTTACCGTGAGCGCCGCACAAGCTACGACAACACGTTAAAAAACCACCACCATCAATACTCTTTACTGTAACTGTTTACATCCGGCTGGCAGACACCAGTGGATCCGTTCGGTCTCACCTCGTGTCCTTGGCCTTTGAAATGAACGTTGTCAAACAGGGTGCGAAGAGCTGGAAGGCCTCGTTCTGATATCAGTCTGGAGGGAAAAAGCGTTAACGCTCATTAATGATCCGGACACACCCATGGATACTGCATTAAAAGGTGGATCAATTCTAAATTATAATTTGCTTCTTACAGAATATAAACAAAATGCACTTCAATAACTCTCTTAAATGTTTCCCATTATTTGATTTGTGACTTTAGCCATCTGTACAAATCTACAATGTTTCCAAAAAATTATATTTCTCGCTAAACAAGAATACAGAAATCCCCTAAACACACACCTCTGCGAGTCCAGTTTAGGCTGGGGCCTCTTTACTCCTCTTCTCTTAGCAACTGGGAGATCAGCCAGCTTGGAGATCTCACCACTTTCATCCCCTGAAGGAGAACCACAAGATCAAAGGAGAGCATTTGATAACTAATGCATATTGTTTTTTTAAGATCTAAAAGCAGGAGGTCTTCCAGGCGTGTTCATATTAATGCCCTTTTATACTCTGCACAAAAGAATAAAGGGAACATTTAAATCACACATCGTGTCTCATGAGCGAAAGATATTAAAGATTTTTTTACTGTACATTGTGTAATTTGTTGAGGACAAATTGACATAACAACGATCAATGGAAACCAAAATCACCGACCGATTGAGGGTTGGATTCAGATACCGATAATCTAAGTAAACAGTTGGAATCACAGACTGCTCTCTTCAAACTTGTGATTTTTATCACGGCAACTCATAATGTGACTTAATAGTACTTATGGCCCCCCCGTGCCTGTGTGCACTCCCGACAACATCAGGGAATGCTCCTGATGAGATGGTGTCCTGGGGGATCTCCTCTTGATGACTCCTGAATCAGGGCATCAGTGACTCCTAGATAGGCTGCGGTGCCACTTGGCAGAGTCGAATGCATCAATACATAATGTCCCAGAGGTACTCAATTGGATTCTGTCTTGCTTTTGCCTCACTAGTGCACCAGTGGTCACTGTCATTTGCACCAAAGCAGGTGACACTGACAGTCGCTCACATTTCCTAACTAATTAATTGATATCCTTGAAGTTTAAATGACTTGGTGTTACACTGTGACGAGTATGTGTTCCCTTAATTGTATTGCTAAATGTATATTATAGTCTACCTTTGACCCCACGTGTTTGAAGTAGCGCTGCAGGCATCCCAGTGACCCGCTGCTCTACTACTACAAAACAAAAGGTTGCCAGGTGTAAACCCAGAGTCTGGCGACTTGTACTAGTTACCCTTAATAACACATGTCAATCGCTCTGTATAAGAGTGTCTCCTAAATTACTGAAATGCACAAAGGTTCCGCACTGGATTGGCTTGAGTTTGACGTGACAGCAACTGTGGGTGACGAAACACACGCTGTCACGAATGTTCTCACCATTAGTATTGGGATCTCCTCCATCGCCCGGTGAGAACGGGGCTGGGAGAGGAGGGAAAGCCTCGTCTTCTATGTTGTCATAGTCGGGTAGGTCGGACAAGCCATTCTCCATGGGATCAAACATGGTTTATTGATCAATGCGACCCTGCAAGGAACCGGGAGTTAAATTCGTTAACACTTATAAATGCATGAAAATAACTGTTAAGTATCAATTTACCCGAACAAAACGTTTACACGTTTGGAACAACATTAGCCGATCAGAGATTCTGGTCAAATGCTGGTACTGTAGATCCTCACGCTTCGTTCTGTGTAAACCCAAAAAATATCGATATTATCGAGCCTGAACCTTCAGTTTCGAATACATATTTCCCACAGGTATATTCCCCGGACCACGTTCGTGTCATTCTGAGTTGTATTTGCTCGAAGGACATACGTCTTCCAAAACTATCGGCTGGTTAGCTCAAATGCCCAACATAGAAATTTAGAGATATAGTACAGCAGTAAACATAATTTCTAACACACCCGCCAAATAAACCTAATAAAACACCAATACATCGATTGGATTGATAACTAACCAACCAATCCATCTTCCAACAAACGAATTAATTACTTCGCATAATAGCTCACGCTAGCTAACTCCCGCGCCACATAACCAAAGCTAAGCTTATCGAGCTACTGCACGTTAGTTTGTTGCAAGAAATGAACAGTTTGCATAAATTAAGCAACATACCATCAAAGTGATGCATAATCGAGGTTACTAAATATGTGGAGAGGAACCTTCACATTACCTGACAATTGAAAGTAATAAGATGTTGTTTTTGCGTATTACATTCAGATGCTGTTTGGCAACTTCGTTCTCTGCTACTCCTCTCTGCCGGGGTTTTACAATGGACCAATCAACCCATTGGTTCCTATAACCAAGAGCCAATCATGTGTCTCGAAATATCGGTTCGCTTTGGGAACGGAATGGATCTACACGGTGAATCGCAATCACTCGTTACATGTAAAGCACTAATCCGCGACCCTTCCAAAGATATGTTGTTGTTTTCTTACTGAGAGGTTTATTGCAAACCTAATAGCACCACTGTTAACGCTTACTTTCTTATGTTTAATCTGTTACTTTAACAGATAATCCAAGTCATCATTATTAACATTTACGTAAAGGTAAGTAAAGGTGTAGTCTTATATTCACGTATCTTTTATTTTTAATACCTATTTATGTTCTTTTTGACAATGTATGTAGTAACACAGATTACATTTTGGATTAGATTCAACTTTATTGTCCTCGAACAGTACAAGTACAGTAAAAAGTTGTGCAGGGCAGAGTGTCAATGTACAGATGCTAAGAGCCTATACATTGAAATGAACCGCAATGTATGGATGTGCAATTGGCATAAGTAAATAATGTGCAATTTAACAATGCAAACAAGTGAAAATATGTCCTTGCAAATAAAGCGAATTTAGAGACGAGAGATTTTTGTGGTTTGTTTCTTTGTTTTTCTTACTTTACCTCTTTGTGTTTCAACGTCATTTTCTTTTTCTATTTTTAATGATAACGTACAATGATTAGTTTCAGAAACCTTGACTATCTCTTACCAGCGAGAGTGCCAACTGCGCATATGCGCATGCGCCGAGAAATTGCCCATCATGCATCTCGTGTCGAATATGTTCAGTTTTTCACTCATATATTTGAGAACAAAGATATATTTATATTATCATATCCAAAAATACATTGGTATGATTTAAAAATTTACAAAGGACAGGAGATGTGTATTTGAGTGATGCCATTTGTGTCACCGTCATAGGGGATGTCATGTCCCAGAATGCCGTGCCAAGTTTACCTACAAGTCGTCAGTACACTCTGGTTTCTCTTCAGATCGCATAAATCTTTCGCCTTTTACTAAAGATTTCCGTGGAGAGGAACATTATGAGTATCAACTAATTTTTTGATGCCCTGCCTTTCGGTGGGGCTTCCTTAAAATGTGAAACAATAAATCTGTGTTCTTTCTTACACGTTTGTGTAAAGGTCTTCGATTCGTTCGCGTATTGCGTATCGCTAGCTTCAACTTCTGGGATATACCTATAACCTGAAGAACTTCTACTGTTAGAGCTATGGTTCATGTCGAGAAGGACTTGCAATGTGCAATACACAGCATAACCAAATTATCCATGAAAGTCCAAGTTAACACTGAAATAGATGTAGGGCACATACATCTTTACCATACATACGAATTTACCATACAATTTACAAAACCATTGTTTGAAAGTTTGGTTAAGGTCATTCCTTTCTGCTCTCTTCACAACACCAATCATCTCTTAACACTTAAACATTGATTACTTTCCTAAATTCCTTCGCTCATGTCAGCCGTCAATATCACTGGAGACATCTGCCAAACTCCCACCTCTTTAATGATGATCAGACTACTCCGCTCTCATCTCCTGCTTCCTGATCCTGCAGAGTCCCTGTTATTCAGTTTACTTAATGTAATAGACATTAAAATAGTTGTCTTCCATGGTCAGTGTCTTTCCTTTCTCTGTATCCAGGCACATTGAAAATAATGTCATGTTGGCTGAGCAAGGCTCCTGGTCTCCATGCCTAGGGCCTAAAAGAACCCTCTAGAAGAAGTCTCCCGTTTGGAGGAACGTCATAGTAGCAGTAAGAGACTCTTTGTACTGTACAGGTGAACACGACTCTGTTCCTTTTTGGGAGAGCTTAGTTAGCAAAAATGTGTATAGTAACATGCCATATTGTGTGTTGTGTGTGAGCATTTACCAAATTGTCTGGGTAACCGACATCTATGATTACCCATGTCTGTGTGCAACCTTGCATTCACTAGGTTACGGCATGGTGGCAACTATTACTTGCTTATCTACGAAAGAATATAAGCTGGTCTGTGCACTTGTTCTCTGTAATGACTCTACTCTGTGTTGGTCTCTGTACTTGTACTCTGTAATGACACTACTCTGTGTTGGTCTTTGTAATGACACTACTCTGTATTGGTCTCTGTACTTGTACTCTGTAATGACACTACTCTGTGTTGGTCTTTATAATGACACTACTCTGTGTTGGTCTCTGTAATGACACTACTCTGTGTTGGTCTCTGTACTTGTACTCTGTAATGACACTGCTCTGTGTTGGTCTCTGTAATGACACTACTCTGTGTTGGTCTCTGTAATGACACTACTCTGTGTTGGTCTCTGTAATGACACTACTCTGTGTTGGTCTCTGTACTTGTACTCTGAAATGACACTACTCTGTGTTGGTATCTGTAGTGACACTACTCTGTGTTGGTCTCTGTACCTGTACTCCAGGGGTGGGCAAATATTTTGGCTCGGGGGCCACATCAGGATTTTGAAATGAAATGGAGGGCCACATTTGTTTTTGTAATTTGTTAATCATAATTGATTTGGAGGCCAGAAAAGGGCAGAAGTTAAAACATACATTACATATGTACAGTAGATCCCATATAAGGTGTAAATAGTTAAAATTCGGACTCAGATGTATAAGAATGGGCTGGTGAGTTGGTTTTTTAATTCCCCCCAAAATAATTTTATTACATTCCGTGGGCCGGATGGGACAGCCTCGTGGGCCGCATTTGGCCCTCGGGCCGTAGTTTGCCCACCCCTGCTGTACTCTGTAATGACACTATTCTGTGTTGGTCTCTGTAATGACACTACA
>JACXGK010009660.1:7880-19621 GCA_016801125.1 Novumbra hubbsi
GCCTGTGGGAATATAGAGGAGCCTATAGAGACGAATGGGAGGGCCTGTGGGAATATAGAGGGGCCTATAGAGACGAATGGGAGGGCCTGTGGGAATATTATGTAACAGTCTCAATGTTGATGCATTTTTTAAACCACTATCCACCCAGCATCAAATTACCACAAGTGTCACTTTCCGGGATGGGGTTGTTTTGAGATTCACGGCAGCTCAGAATTTTTGAGAGGTTGGGCCGGCAGATGGTCCAAAAAAAGTGCTAGATTAAAACCCTATTGCTGGCATGGGAATTATCTGTCATTCTGCCAGTGAGCAAGACATTTAACCCACATTTTCCCCAGGGCTAAATGTGGCAAACCGAAAATGTTAAATATAGTGGAATACATAATTTCAATCAAATGCAGAAGCTGTGTGGTACCTTGTTTGCAAACTGACAAATATCCCAAAAGGTTTGGTTTGTTGCCTCTTTGTTGTCCCCCCTTGTTTCTGCTTTTGTTTCTCCATTTTCATTTATTTTCTTTTTGGGAAAAGAAGGGTTAGGAGGTAGTTCACTGCAGTTAATATGATTATTATCATATTCAAAAAACAATTTATAAGGATTTGTGGTTAAAGCATTGTTTCAGTGACAGAAAAATCTGGTTCAAATCCCTGATCCAACAATGCACATAACCTTGATCGCGCCTGTATGTTGCTCTGGATGTCTGCTAAATGACTAAAATGCTCAATTTTGCAATTGTGTTTTAAGTGGCGCTTCCCTTTATATCCTTCTGCAGCTCATCAAAAGAAACATCAACAATGTGAGAAGGATGACATCCCATCCAACCTTGCCTTACTGTAAGTAGTAGTGGCTTTGAACCTTTTATACTATTAGTAGTGGCCTTTATACTATTACTGGAACCTCTACACAAGATGTGTTCCATGATTTTCTGATATTTTTGGCCTATTGTTCTACAAATAGTGCTTTTGAGACCAAACGGGCCCCTGCATGTTACGTACTGTGTGATGTGTTTTGTACGGGACAAAGCGCATCGGATGGGAACAAGGTCTCAAGTAGTGATGGGCTTCTATCCACACACGATTAATACTGTACCAATCTTTTTGACATCAGAAAAATGCTCCGAAACATTTCTGGTCACGTGATGGCAGGGGGTCAAACATTGATAATGAAACCACTAGTCATAATGAAACCACTAGTGCGGATTGTCTGAGACCTGACTGCCTCAGGCTTTGAAAATGTTGGTGGTAGTACCAACAACTCTGAAAGAATTGTCAATTTGTTGCAAGAGAAAAAATATTTTAAGAAATTAGATAAATGTGAGATTGTGGGACAATTGTTTAAAGTTAGCCTGGATAGTAGAAATTTTAAAGTGCTTGTGGCAAAGCGCAGGTTTTCACAGTTCACCTGAGTGCCTGTGTTGATGATGGGTGTTGATAGTTTCAAACACCGGGTCAGTCAGGTGGAAATAGTTTGTTTCTAATTACTTGACTAGTGGTGTAATGCATAATGTCACCTACTACTGAGTTATGCGACCCTGGATTAAAATCTTCTGGGTTTTGTTTTTATTGAAAGAGAATATTTATTGTCATTTACTGCAAAAGGAAAATGAAACCATTTTCACCCACACGCTTTTATCATCCAAATTAAAATGGAGGAATGGTTAATTAAAAAGAAAGCTTATAGGTCAGAGAAAAGCACAATATTCTGGAGCCATCAAATCTTTTCTAGCATGGTAGGAAAATACTTCCGTATGGACACTGAACTTCAGTTTTTTTATTTCTGAACCTCGAGTAACCTGTCGAGTAAATGTTTTGACCATTTCGTAAAGCCTCGACACAAACCTTTTGATTTCTCTGTGTTTCGGAAAGCATTGTCCTGCCCATCAAAATTATAATCTGTGTGGTTTGAATCTGATGATGGCCTGATGGCTGTGGTATATGTGACCATAAGACCCAAGAGGGTGTGGCACACCACGGCTAAGAGCCGTTGAGACAGAGAGTGTTTTGATTTCACCCCCCACCCCCCAGACCTCACCGGAGCGCAGGACGGAAGTGTCCGGATGTTTGAGTGGGGCCACTCTCAGCAGATCACCTGCTTCCAAAGTCCCGGCAATTGCAGAGTGACACGAATTCGATTCAACCACCAAGGAAACAAGGTACGATGTGTTTAGTCTCGCCAAGGATATTCACCCTAAATCTGCGCCACAAATGGCCCATAGTTTGCAGGTTGGACACATTTGCCATGTCCAAATTCTTCGCTGAGCATTTTCCCCTCTGCTCGACTAAATCCCTCAACAACATTGCCACCTCTGAGGAAATTCTGTCTTTTCTGCTTGTGCGTCAGTATTCCCTAGCTGAAAGCAACGTTGCATCATACCAAACAGTATTATATTATAACGGGCCAAATCAAATGTCTCCGTGGGCCCTAGTTTGGGCACCCCTGCTCTAGACGAACCGTCCTCCTAACACGTTCACTCCTGGCTGTGTTTTCCAGTTCGGAATCGTTGATGCCGATGGAGCCCTGAGTCTATGGCAAACCAACACTACGGGGACCACTCCTAAACCCTATCTGGTAGGACCAAAGCTCTCATTCTGCCTCCCGTACGTCACCGTTGGGCTTGACTGACGGTGTCCTGTCCTCCGCAGACGATGCAGTGCCATAACAAGACTGCCCACGACTTTGTGTTCGTGGGCTCGTCCTCGCTCATAGCCACAGCAGGCCTGTCAACGGACAACAGGTACCACGCCGGACACAGCTTCTAAATTCTTATTACCTCCGTTACAGAGCGTCAGTTTGGAAGCTCTTATTTGGTTTGTTTCCATAGGAACGTTTGCCTATGGGATACGCTGGTCACTCCGATGAACAGTCTAGTGCATGGTGAGACCTCGGAAAATAACATTGATCTCAGGCTTCGGCAGAGCTATTTGTAAAGAATCCGGTAGGGCAGACTGTGGCCAAGGTGTTGGGCTTTGTTCCTAAGAGTCCTTTGCCTCTGTTCCCTCCGCAGCCTTTAGTTGTCATGAGTCTGGGGCCACGGTGCTCGCGCTGGCCCCCAGGCAGCAGCTCCTGATCACGGGCGGCAGGAAGGGCTGGATCAGCGTGCTGGAGCTCCCCCACAAACAACAGCGCCAGAGCTTCCAGGCCCACGACTCGCCCGTCAAGGCTCTGGCCGTTGACCCCACTGAAGATTGTTTTATCAGCGGTTCTGCTGAGGGCAACATCAAGGTACACCGCTGTTACTAGCCACATGGCAAACCCTTCTACCTCCCGTACTAGCCTCATGGCTACCTCCCTTCCCTCTGTTGCTAGCCCTATGGTTCCCTTTCTCTTCATCTGTTGCTAACCCTATGGCTACCTTACCACCCATAGTTACTAGCCACATGGCTACCTTACCTCCCATAATTACTAGCCACATGGCTACCTTACCTCCCATAGTTACTAGCCCCGTGGCTACCTCACCTCCCTGTTGGTAGCCCTGTGGCTACTTCACCTCATTTGGTTAATAGCCACTTGGCAACCTCACCTACCTCTGTCACTAGCCACATGGCGACATTAACCCCCCCTCGCCATATGGCTCTCCCACCTTTCTCCAGTTGGTTTGTGGAATTAAGGGGAAGCAGGGCAGTGAATATGAAAACGGAGGGTTAAAAGCAACTTAACCTGGCTGGTTGGAGTGGCCTATAGCTAAAATCTAAACAATATTATATAATATTATTATTATTGTATTCTTAAAACCCTTCCCTGTGTCTTTGCATGCCATCCCTGTGTTGCTGCAGGTGTGGAGCTTGTCCACGCAGTGCTTACAGCACCAGTTCCCCAGCGAACATGCTCGCCAGTCCCTGTTCCGGAACCTGGGCACTGGCGTCATGCAAATTGAGGTGGGCCCGGCCAATCACGTGTTCTCGTGCGGCGCGGATGGTACCATGAAGATGAGGATCCTTCCGGAGCGCTTCAATGTGGCCAAAGGCTGCCTGAGAAACGACGTCAAGTTCATAATTTAACTCCACCCAGTCCCAGCTTGTGGTTTATGTGACCGAGACAGGCTTCTGTAGGCTTCTGTATGCCGAGTGTACAGATCTATGAACTGGCACGTCAGGTAGTTTCTAAGGTACCTAACATCTCATTCTTACACTGTCAGAGGGTCTGCTTGCTTGAGACGTTCAAGGCCAGTTGATATGAAGCACATTTTCAGAAGGAATTTGCTTTGTTTGCACATAAATAAGGCAGAAGGATATGAGTGCATAGTTTAGATGCTAGCGCTCGCCGAGCCTCAAGTAATAAGAATATACAGTGTTGTTGTGCTAGTGGCCTGGATTCAGACAGTGGTGATAGTCAAGTGTCCTTATACATCCTTAACTCAAATTGACTATACTGGCACTACCTGTTTTCCTTGTAAATTAGCGGTGTTGAGTTAGAAACATGACTTTAAAGGTCTTTATAGGATCTTTTAAGTGGACACTCGCCACATAATATCTGCCTTTTCGTCCCTTGATTATATTAGTGACAGGAAATTGTAACATAAAAGCTTACAATGACACCATGCAAGCAATCAAGCAAGCTTATCTTTACCCTGTGGTACTTCTTTGTACCCCTAGGTACAAAAAAAGAACAACATTATTTAACGATGTCTTATTGAGTATGAAATAATGTTTTATTCCAACAACAAAGCACTTTCCTCAATCAACTCCCTGATGGACCACAGTTGCGTAGGCAATTGTCACATACATTTTGGATTTACGTTGCGTTAACTTGAAGATTAAACTGGTTCGCTTCTCAGTCAGAGGTACTTAGTTTGGTTTTGGCAGACACCAATAACTTTGCATATTTGCTTTTTCATTTTTTACAAAATATACACTGCCTTTGGAAAATTATTTTAGCTAGCAGATTGAATCTTGGTCAATTTAGTGTGATATACACTGCTCAAAAAAAATTAAGGCAACACCTGAATCACAAATCGATGATCGAAATATATTAAAGATCAAAATCTTTACTATACATTGTGTAATTGTTTTTAGACCGGTGATTTTGTAGCGGTCAGTGAAAACCAACATCGTCAACTGATGGAGTGCAGGATTCAAACTCAAAACACGAGAATTCAAGTAAACAATTGATGAATCACAGGCTCTTCCAGCTTGTGTGAATGTCATCACGGCAACTCATAATGTGACTCAATAGTGTGTGTGTCCCCCACTTGCCTGTATGCACTCCTGGCAATGTCTGTCCGTGCTCCTAATGATTCGGCAAACGGTGACCTTGGTCGGGGCATCGGTGAGCTGGACAGTCCGTGGCCCTGCTTGGCGGTGTCCCAGTGGTTTTCGATTCAGGTCTGGGGAACCGGAGAGCCAGAAAATCACATTAATGTCTTTGCCATCCAGGAACTGGACTGCCCACAACTCTGGCCACTTCCGGCACCTGGAGGAACCCAGGGCCCACTGGAGGATTTTATCCGGTACCTAACAGCAGTCAGGGTACCTTTTGACTAGAACGTGGAGTTCTGTGCGACTCCCCGAGTAAAATGCCTCCCCCGACCATCGCTGTACACCTGCCAATTCTGGTGTTCTCTGGCGAAGGCCAACCAGGTAGCACTAGAGGAGGTCGGGCCTTCATGCCACCTCACAGTGTTTTTTGCCAGTCTGGTCAGATGCATGCGCACCAGGAGCCTGGGCAGCGCTCCTCCTTTTCCTGGAAGTGCTCCTTCTGTTCTTCCTCGCACAAAAGAGCCAATTCCAGTCCTGATGCCGGGTTGATGCCCTTCTACGACCCCGTCCTGCTCTCCTCTGTGCTGGGGGCTGCCTCTCCAGTGCCCCGGTTGTCACTTGGATTTGCACCAAAACGGGTGACATTGATTCACAATCGCTTACGCTTCCTTACTGGGCAAGTTTAATTTACTTGGTGTTATACTGTGATGATTGTGTGTTCATAACATTTTTTTTGAGCAGTGTATTTTCCCCATGGTAAGAAAGGGTGTGAACTGACATTCAGTACATTGTCATATAGCCACTGATTTAAGGAGCAATGCGTTGATAACTATTCATAGAATCATGTTTTGCTGCTGTAGACAAATGTATATTTCCTTGACATTTCGGGACATACTGGAGGAAAGCTTTCTAGCTACGTTATATTGCAATCTGTAAATAGATCATCAAACTACACCTCACATAACTGTGTAACTGCGATAAAATGTTTAATAGATATGGACGTTTTATGTCCTGCTTTACGAAGACAATTCTGTGAAGTGCTAGAAATATTTATGAATTTTGTTATTCATATTTTACAATATTGCCTGACCACAATGCAGAATTGGGTTTTAATTTCTCACAGGGGCAGACCTCATATTAAACCCAAGCACAATGTGATTTAGTATTAAACACAAATGTGTCACAGTAGAAGCACCAAAACAAAGCAGTTGAATAAAGATGTAACTTTTTTTTATGAGATTAGTATGGGATATTTATTAATATTACTTATATGATACAAATGGCCAAGTATAATATTCTATGAAAAAGGTTAAGCTATCACAGACGAAGGAGGAATAAAGAATCAACTAGAGCCAAAATCGAAGGCTCATGCTTTTCTTTTCCATTTATGCTTTGAAATGTGAATATGCTCAAAATCTAATTTTATAATATGTGGATTAATTGTACATATTATATAAAGTGCAATAAAACAATAAATCAACTTAATGTAATGTACACCATTGTTTTGTCTGTGTTGGGAACCTGGAATGAAATACACAAACTACATGATGAAAGTGGTTTATTACAAATTAATTTGTTAGCGTAGTGATGAAGGTCACCCCTCCATCACCAACCATGTTATACCAAACCAACACTTTATAGCTACATTGTTTTTAAATGTTTACATGTAAAACACACATTGAATAGAATTATTTTAAGAAACATAACACTTTCGTTCCTCGCATAGTTTTGGGTTGGATGTCATACACTTATATAATCACTGACAAACCCTAGGTAACCATATTCGGCATATAAATGACATTGATTTCGGGGGCTCATTTTGGCTCAGCTGCGCCACAAACAGTGAGTAATGAAACAAAATCTCTGGTACCGCCAAAATCAAATCCAACAACCTATAATAACAGATCTGGGAGCAGATTAAAGACTAGTGAAAGGACAATGGTCCCCCCTCTGTAGCTGTGCCACCTCTGGTTTTGTGCTCTCCGTTTGCCTGGGAACAGGAGTTATCCCCAGCACTGGCTTTATACCACAACATACCGCTTAGCCCGTTCAGCTGCCCATGTACACAACTGACCATTACTACACTAACTGAGCTTTCAAACAAACAGTCCAATCTGATCTGAAAATATCAGACTTGAGTGGTTTAAAAGACCAATTAGTGGGGTGGAGATCAGCGCTGTGCTGCCCGTTTAAAACGCAGCTCCAGCGTCCACGTATGTCATAGCACGCACTGCTGAGCCATACAGTCCCCTGTCTACAGTACATCTGGGCTCATGCACTTTTAAGCCCCAGTCATCCGGCTGGGCTTTGGGAGAGAACAACAAACTACAAACTCAGCCGACACTCTTCTGACAATCAGCATTTCATTGTAATTGCACATTGGTGCTTCCCTCATAACATCTCGGGCTTTGACATTTATTAAGCATCGGTACACATGTATCACCTTCCAAGAGCCAAGTCTCAGTTAAAGTCAATTATTAATCTCATGATCTCAATCTGTCACCTAACATCATATTCGACTATGATCATTTAGTGTAATGTATCCATCAGTTAATTCGTTGGAAAGACAATCACTGGGCACAATATTCATGACATATTTCAGTCATTTGACATCGTTGCTGCAGTAAAAATTTAGGTCAGACACAAAATTAATAATGCGTCTTTCCTCTGTGAAGCGACAACGACATGGTAACTGATTGAGCAGTTCCCCTGTGAGTGGAACCGCTCTGCCTCACAGCTTAGCATAGTCCTTCAGAATCATCTCCAGCTTCTGGCTAAGCATGATGTTTCCTCGTACTTTCAGCTTGCCTGCAAAGAATGCCTGGAAGAACAAAATGTCTCAGGTCACATTCACTTTACTCTGGGGAAGGGGAAAAATAAATCTGTATGCCCCATAAGAAGTATAACATGGCAAAAGTTATTTTCTGAACTCCAGAGCTTTCTGCATCCAAATTCAAATTACAAATAAAGAAAAAAAAAATGAAGGTTGCTCCATCAAATATCATATCTAGAGCGAGAATACTACAGTTTGGGAGTATGCACATTTATAGAAGATCAATTGTATTTTACCTACCGATTCTAAAAAACAGTAGTTCATAAAAAAAAACATGATTCAACTGAACTCCAAGCCCTCACCTTATACCCAAATACATGAGATTGTTTTAACTCAAACTGTCTAACTCATTTAGCCTAATGTCGCCTACAATTGTCACAATAGCTGGTCAGTCCTTGCATCCATCCGTCCCACTACGAATGAGAGGGGGCACATTTCTACAGGCCAATTACCCAGGTTCCAACCAGACTGCAGGCAGTGTTAGGCTGCTGCACAATTACTGCAGTCTTTGCTGACTTTAACCTTACAGCCACCTCAAGTGATATTAATGGATGTTGCAAGGCTTTTCACACACCGTCTCCTGACCCCAACCCACCTTCTGAGGGTTTATTTGTCCCTGTACCACCCCCATGAAGTCCTCATCAGATACAGTGAAGGTCACGTCTGGTTTACCGCTGTAGGGGCCCTTGTGCAAGGCTCCATTTCCAGTTTTCAAATCGATGGCTGAAGACAGACAGTGACAGACAGGGGGGGGGCATGGTTGAGGCATTTACAATATGGTTAGTTGCCCTTGTAGCCCCGAGACAATACCTTCAGATGTCATGATCACGCCCTGCTCAGGTCTAGGAGGATACACCCTACAGATCAAGCTTAGCTCTAAACCAAAAGGCACAATGAAAACACTTCAATTGCACAAATGTTTTTGTCTTAGACTTAATCAGAGCCCAGGTAGCTGACCAGAGGTCAAAAAAATTATATATAATCTTTTTTTTTTTTTTTTTTAATCCTGTTGAAAAAGCAATATCCAAATGACAAATACTAAATCCAAACTTAACTGTATATAAAGTTAACCCAAATTAAAGCCTTTACAAAAAATCATAACTTATTCTGTATGGGCTGAAATGTCCTTACTAAGTGTAAAACTCTAACCTACATTCGATCTGTCTAAAACATTTTTTTGAAGATAGATACAAATTTGAAGTCTGACATTCAAGGAGCCTTTCTGTCATCAGCCTCTGTACTTGCTCCTTGCTTACATCAGCCACCCCACCGTCTCTCAGTGTTGAATGAGAGACAAAAAAGCGACTGGGTTTATGTGCCTGACCAGAGGCCTTGTAAAGCCAGCAGGGTTAACTCACTCCACTGGGCTACAGTAGTTCCTCCTTTTGTGATCTCCCAGCCAAACACAGCATTGACCTTCTTCACCATCTCAGCCCCGAGGTCCTTGATGCGACGGCCAATCTCAGCAAACACCAGCTCACTTCTGAGTCCATCATCCTAGGAGGGTTGAAAACAGCAAATGAGTCTGTCATAGGCATGGTTTTAATAGTACATGAAACTATTAAACTGCATTTCGTTTTTGTAATCTGAAATAAAAAAATGTATGATAATTAAAGAGTAATCTAGAAATATAAATGTCCAAAACAAACTGGTTGATGAATTTATTATTTACTGAACACGATCGCACACACAGACATAATGAGACTTTCTTTGGCTAAACAGTCCTGTAGCTCCATACACAAAAGCAAACATAAACCCCTTTTCTAGTAGACGGCTAGTAGCGTTTGTAATTCTTTGTCAAACATCTTCCCCCTTCACATCTAAAGGGTCAAGTACATATGTTAAATCATTTATTTAGTCGAAAGAAACCGCTAAGACACTTTAAATGTGTTTTTCTACTCAAGGCCGCGACATAGAAAACATGGAGGTATGGGGCCTTCCCAAAGTTATTCATAAATTAGCACAAATAGATGCTTCCAATTACCAATCAAACCAAAAACTTAAATATATAAAAAATAAAGTAGATATCTGGAAAATTGAAAATGAATCTAGCTAAAACATTGACAAACTAACTGGGAAAAAATAAGAATTCTTAAATCTAGTTTTCAAACCCCAAAAGGTTGCAATAGCTTGTCATTTTCAAAATAGGTTTACAAATAATTACAAATTTGATAAAGAAAAAGGTACCTAAAGAAACAAGTATGATATGGTTAATTAAGTACATTCCTAATGATGATTCCTAAATCTGCATGTTTCACAGTTATTAACGAAATGTGTTTTTCGGTTTCAGAGATGTTTAGTTATTTTAGGTTCCAAACATACACTGTTTATTTAAATCCACTAGTAACTAAATGACTGCATCATTTTCTGCGTTAATAACCCTGGTGACAGTAAATTTCCACCCTTCATTACAACATGAGGTACCGTGTTCTGGACTACTGTACCTCAGGGAGAACTTCTGGAGAGGCACCCGTAGCGGCATGCAGGTCCACATAGGCACCCGACAGAACCACCGCACCGCTCTCTTTAACCTGACCAGACAGGAGGTCCATCAAGTCAACAAAGACGTCCTGCGTGACGTTTTAATGTGTCACTATGAACCCGGTACGACAACGATGATGAAGGGCATTACTTTGCATTCGATGTGGACCCGGTTTCCTTCTCTCCACATCTCCGTCTGCAGGGACTGACCCGGAAGCACCGGCTTCACGAAGCGGACCTGGTGGATACGGTGACGACCGGGAGAAAAGCAGCACTTTCAAACACGGTGGATAATCTAGAGACATCGTTGTTGACATACTGCGTCAGCACGTCTAATAATAATATTCACCTTGAATCTAGAGACATCGTTGTTGACATACTGCGTCAGCACGTCTAATAATAATATTCACCTTGAATCTAGAGACATCATTGTTGACATACTGCTTCAGCACGTCTAATAATAATATTCACCTTGAATCTAGAGACATCGTTGTTGACATACTGCGTCAGCACGTCTAATAATAATATTCACCTTGAATCTAGAGACATCGTTGTTGACATACTGCGTCAGCACGTCTAATAATAATATTCACCTTGAATCTAGAGACATCGTTGTTGACATACTGCGTCAGCACGTCTAAT
This sequence comes from Novumbra hubbsi, assembly GCA_016801125.1. NCBI lineage: Eukaryota > Metazoa > Chordata > Actinopteri > Esociformes > Umbridae > Novumbra > Novumbra hubbsi. The sequence continues at coordinate 19,027 of JACXGK010009660.1, forward strand.
AATAATATTCACCTTGAATCTAGAGACAATCGTTGTTGACATACTGCGTCAGCACGTCTAATAATAATATTCACCTTGAATCTAGAGACATCGTTGTTGACATACTGCATCAGCACGTCTAATAATAATATTCACCTTGATAGCCTTGAATCTAGAGACATCGTTGTTGACATACTGCGTCAGCACGTCTAATAATAATATTCACCTTGATAGCCTTGAATCTAGAGACATCGTTGTTGGCATACTGCGTCAGCACGTCTAATAATAATATTCACCTTGAATCTAGAGACATTGTTGTTGACATACTGCGTCAGCACGTCTAATAATAATATTCACCTTCAATCTAGAGACATCGTTGTTGACATACTGCGTCAGCACGTCTAATAATAATATTCACCTTGAATCTAGAGACATCGTTGTTGACATACTGCGTCAGCACGTCTAATAATAATATTCACCTTGATAGCCTTGAATCTAGAGACATCGTTGTTGACATACTGCGTCAGCACGTCTAATAATAATATTCACCTTGATAGCCTTGAATCTAGAGACATCGTTGTTGACATACTGCGTCAGCACGTCTAATAATAATATT